>ML121558.1:93544-159727 GCA_003788615.2 Terfezia boudieri ATCC MYA-4762 | reverse complement strand
GGTAGGTGTTGGCGGGGGGGGGGGGGTTGGAATGGGGAATACCATTTCCGGTGTGAGTGATGGATGGATCGATTGGTTTCCTTAGTCGGCTTTTCAACTTTATTTGATCTTTGATTTTTTTTGCTAACAACAAAACAAGTTTAATTGGTTAGATTTCTCTACCGGCGACCTTCCCCATCCAACACCACAGAGAACACGCACCACACACACATACAAAAACAAACCAAACTGGGAAGGAGTTAGTTATTTAGTTAGTTAGTTAGTTTAGATAGTTATTTCGCATAACAAAAACCCCCCCCCCAGTGGCTCGGGGAAGGGCTACCCTAACTAACGTTTATGGCTTTTCATTCCACCACCACCACCTCCCCCGCCTTCGTTTGAAACAAAGATTCATGGATTAATCCTTTTAATCCTTAGAAAAAAAAACTTTCCCCATGTTTTTTTGTTTGTTTTTATGCGGTTACCTACTTACTTAAAGTAACCTTGGTTTTTTATTTTTTTATTTTTATTTATTTTTATATTTATTTTTGGCGCTGGTATGTTATGTATTCTAAGCCCCGCGGGAGGGAGAATATGATTGTGTTTCCCGTCGACCTTACCCCCCCCTCCCACCCCAGCTTCTCTTCCTCTCTCTCTCTCTCTCTCTCTCTCCCCGCCCGCTTTGGGTAGGTGCGGGGGGTGCGGGTGGGGGTGGGGGTGGGCGTGGGCGTGGATTGCCGGTTTGTATTGTGAAGAAGGAAAATTGGATCTAGAATTGGGCAAAAAAAAAAAAAAAAAACTCAAGACCTGGGTTAATTACCCGATCCGATAAAAATAAAAATAAAAATAAATACATACATTAACCCCAGATTCTTTCATGTATATAATGGAAAAAATTAAATTAAATTAAAATTAAGAAAAAAGAAAGCGTTTAACGTTTGTGGAAACGTATAGGTAGGTACCTTACCTTACCTTTACTACCGGTAGCGTGGCGTGGGTGGTGGGGTGGGGGGAGAGGGGGGGTGGGGTTTGACATAATGTGATGACTATTGAGATTTGATTGGGCCACACATTCACCATTCACTGCACCCCCTTACCCTTCCTTACCTTACCTAGGTTAGAAAATAAAAATAAAAATAAAAAAACCTTCATATTAATAGTCAAGTTTTCTAGCCCATTGAGATATGGAGGAGGAGGAGGATGGAGGAGGAGGGAGGAGAGGGAGGAGGGAGAAGGGAGGCAAACAAAACAAAAATAAAATAAATAAAACAAAAAGGAGAGCGGGGGGGAGGGGGGCGGGAGAGAGGAGCCCGAGAAGATAAAGTGTGAAAATGCATGGTGTGATTCGTTTTATAACTTTAGTAACGTTATGTTGTGTGTTGTGTTGTTGTGTATGTTGTGTGTGTTATATATGTATGTATGTGTGTTGTGTGTTGTGTGTTGTGTATGTGTGTGATATCTGGTGCGCCGGGTATACTCTACATAATGGATTTGGGGGGGATTTAAGAAGATAATCCCGTGTTACTTACGTGTAGTGGTGTGTGTGTGTATGTATGTATGTATGTATGTATGTATGTACATATGTGTGTGTGTATGTCTCTCTCTCTCTCTCTCTGTGTGTGTGTGTGTGTGCACAAAAAGTTGTGTGTGTGTTTGAAAATGCCGGATGTTTTATTATTATTATTATTATTATTATTTTTTTTTACTTTTTATTTTTATTTACTTTGTTTACATGTATATAAAACAATATGTAAACGTTTTTTTACTTTTTTTTTTTTTTTTTTTTTTGGTTTCAAACGAGATTGAAAAACTTTTGAAATATAGATCTGCGTATAACGAAATTATTTTATTTATTTATTTTTTTTGTTTCGCTTAACAAACAAACAGAAACTTTGTTGTTGTTGTTGTTGTTGTTGTTGTTGTTTGAGGGCTCGTTGCGGGTAAATCTAGCTACTTAGTTAAGTAGGTAGGTGTAGGTACCTAGGTAACCCCGCATAATTTTCAGTCAGGTTCCATGTACTGTATGTATACCGGTACCTACTGTAGGTAGCAAAGGAGGTTAGATATTTAACCTCCTTCTTCTTTCTTTTGTATATTCTCAAAAATAAAAAATAGAAAATAGAAAATAAAAAACCTATTATAGAAAACTATTCAAACAAATCTAAACCTCGTCAAGATAATTATATACATACTTACATATGTTTTGTATACAGAGTATATAAAAGTGTTCTGGTTAATCACCTGATCGGCAGCTTATATTTTCTCCCCCCCACCCCCCAAAAAAAGAACAAAAAAACAAAAAAACAACTAACTTTAAAACTCTTAATTTCTACTCTACGTGGTGGTTGAATTTTGATTGTGTCAGGGTATAATGGGCCGATTTTGCGGATCTCTGAATCCGCAGGATGGGAGGTTCATATCGATTTAGTAGTAGACGATATGCACATCAACATGGGCCAGCTGTTAAAATGTGCCCGTCAAGTCGCGCGATACAGATATGTACCAGCCACCTGTACTTCAAAACCAACAAACGTTATCCCAGCCTCCCTTCATAGGCCAGAAAATGCGCGTGAGATCACGATCAGCAAGCGATAAGAAGCTGGCAGCTGCAGAGGGTACTCTAAAAGACGACGCGCTTGACCTTTGTGCCCTGTGAGCAGGAAACCCCCACCCGTGATGGGTTGATTATGACACGCCGGGGGGGGGGGGAGAGTTGTACTCTAAGTACATGCCCTGGTTACTTATATGTATGTATGACTAGGACCAGTACACGCGGTTGCGAATCACACAAACTTTGCCTTGGCGACTGGGTTGTTGTGGCTGGGTGTCCCATACCAGTTGATGTGAGATCCGGAGCCGCATGCAGTTCGTTACGGTGTACTCTATGTAGGAACTAGAGGTAACGTCGCGCGCTGGTGCATGCTTCCCGTTCGCGTGAGCTTTCCCGTTCGCTCGCTATTCGATCCCTTCGGTAGCACAGTACACGTGCACCCAGCGAGGCATCTTAAGGCTCCCCCGTCGTGGGACTTGGCAAAACAGAACTACCAACAGCTATCCCCCCCCCCCACCCCTATCATCATTCAAGTTTACATTTTCAGGTGTAATGATGACATCAAGTTATAGCAAAATTTTAGAGAGATTTGCGAACGTCAATTATATGGCCTTCGGGATGGAGGAATTTTTTGGTTGTAAAATGGAAAATATCAAAGCGACAGGTGAATCTGTGAAGTGTGCATGTAACTAAGACTAGGTACAGTAGGCGTGTTGTATGCAAGTAGGTAAGAAACGAATCGCGTAATATTGTTTGTTTATCTGCATCTGTGAATATATTTGATTAACCGTCAATGGAGACCGATATCGGATGGAAATACTCCTGTAAGTAATTTACTGGGCCAGTTGACTATTCAGATCCCATATAGATCTATATGCGGATTAGTCAATAGCCTGACAACCTGACAATTTAGGTATTTACCCTAAGACGTACATCATGCAGCTATATTCGCAGTGTCAATGCATGTTGTGTTCCTCGCTGCAGCTATTCGCGGGGTGCACATGCGGCTATGATTTGTCCATCTATAAATTAGTATATCATGGGTATAGTAAGGTTACCTAGTTGAATGGATAAAACGGAGACATCGCAATGGCCTGCCGGCTACAGCGAACATTGTCCAGTCGATGCGCTCGCGGGGTACAGTACGTTGCATGCGCGGAGGAGGAGCGTTGGTACCGTATCGTGTCGATCGACGCGAGCGCTAGTTGTAGAGTGTATCGTCCAATGTCGAGGCTTGAACCCGATCGCGACAAGGGAAAAAAAAGAAAACACAGACCTGCTGCATGTTGCAATCGAGTAACGACGATATCGAGCTAGAGTATAAGCCCACTACGTTTGCCTACTGCCTGACACCAGTCGTTGTCCATGTAATGTGCATGTATGTCGGAGGTAAGTTGTTGTGAGTTGTACATCACGTTGCCGGCAGATCGGGCGGCGGGCGGATCTCGCTCGGTAAGGAGCACCGTGCTAGCCAGTTCGAGAGCATGAGCCCCTTCCGTCCGAGCCAGGTGCTAATGGCGAACATTCGAAAACAATAATACCACAGATCGAATTCTTCTTTCACCACTGTGCGAAATAAAGGTGGAGCATTTTTTTCACAACCTTCTCGGGGTTAATGTAGTCTTTTAGGCAATGTAAACCAAGCCGCGCTGGCATTCGTCGGAGCTTTTTCTGCATGAGTGAATACCTGTAGCCTATCATGGCCATGTTTGATTCGAGCCAGCAGCTGCAGCCCAACCAGCGCCAGGCCCCATGATCGATCAGAAATATCTAGATCATCATCTGACCAATAGGATGTGCGCAGTGAGTCTAAAACATCGGAACGCAATGCAAACATACAGTAAACGTGAGATCTTCTTCACCAACCCCAGAGATATTTCCAACCAGCCCAAGAGATCGATCTTTTGTGATGGGGCAAACGCTCAATATGGAAGCCGAGCGCCATGTGGGATCAAATTCAACGTTCGTGATTGGTTGGGATGACCACAAATGGGTTTTACATTGGTGGCCATAGACGGAACAATCCAAAGTGTTTGCATGCTAGGCCTGTCTGTTCTGGTCGGTTTGCCTCAAACGTGTGGCAAACTGCGGTTCTCCAATACTGGGACGAGGGCCTTTCGCCTGTTATTCGTGGAGTCTTCTGAGAACCATATGCTTATTATTGTGGCTGTTTATACGTAGGGCAAATTGTTTGTTTGTCGGCTCTCGTCGTACATGCTGGTTGTGTTTCGGGCGTTGGGCCGTTGGCCACTGGCAACTACGGTGGAGCTCTGGCTGCCAATTACCGTAGCTTGCACCTTACTTCATCCGAAACTTCTTCAAACAAGTACCTATTTCCACGCCACTGCCATCGCCACTGCCATCCGTTCGAGCTCGAGCTTTGCTTGTGTAATTCCGGTGGTGTTTTCCAGTTTAAGATTCGATTCGGCCACCTCTGGATTAACTTAGTGGCCACGGGTGCACGAGTACAGGCCACAAATGGCCAGTCTGTGATTAGAACCCGGGCAGGATAGCTACTCTCGTGGTCGTGGCCTGTAATTGGATTTCCAAGTGCTATACTGTGGCTAACTATTCACAAACGGGTTCCTGGTTCTACGCTGGGACGGGCAAGGTCCGTCGGACGACTATGTGCCCCAGTAACCTTCATCAGCCGAAGGAGAGTGGGTGACGGCGTATAGAGAGCTCGAGGACGGCAAACCTCCCGCGGCACATTGCTGGCCTGTTGCTGTCTATCTCCAGTATACTCTCGATGCAGCCTGTTCCCACCTTCCGAGGGCACAGTCCCTCCGCACGGCCAGGCGCTAGACATCACGCTTTACGCTGGTACTTAGGTGAGCCCTGTATACGTATAAACACTCCACGATGTTGAAGTTTCGGCCTCTAAAGTCAGGTCAGGTCTCTAGAGAAATAGTAGCTTCCGTTCCGTCTGGGTAAACATCAGGGCATCTGGAACGAGAGCATCAGATTCCTGTTCTCTGATTAAAAGCTTCATCTGCTTCAAATGTAGTCTGGTTGCTCAATCGTCCCTCCCTGGACTTATTTAGCATGTATTACAACCAGACCAGAACTTATCTCAGTGTACCCCGGGCCGGAGCCATCCAGAGCAACTTGGAAGGTCCAGCAGCACAACCGCAGCGTCGTTCCGGGCGTGGGGCTGCACTGAGCAAGCGCGAGAGGTCAACATGTACAGTGTAAACAACCCTAAACTGTTTGTGACGCGCGAACCGGTGGAAGGACTTGGAATAACTCAAGCTTAGGTTAGCATTTGTTTATCGCTAGTGCTAGTTAGCAGGGCCCTTCACCCCAACGTTAGCATCAGGAATTTAAATCTTTCATGGATCCTGCCATGGCACCATATTATAACCAGACTACTTAGATTATTGTCAGTATAGTGGCGTGGAGTCTAAATAAACGCGGATCCGGAGCAGTGCTCCTTGGGGGTATCGTACTAGTACACTTGCACGTCACACCACTAGCTACTCAGAGCACCTAGACCCCTGGAGTAGAAATTAAACCCGACTCAACTACAGGTTGGCGGGAGCAATCTTGTGGCAATCTCGTAATTTAGAAGCACAGCGGAAAGTAACTGAAGATAGATGCTAAACCCAATCAAAGTATTCCATTGCTCTCTCTATATCCACCCTTCTTTAACTAGTACTTCCCAATCCTATCCTAAGCTTACTAAGTATACTCAACTACGAAGTATCTCAATCTGGGTATGAAATTTGGCATAAATATGCAAAGCAGAAAAAAATCTCACAAAGGCCACACAGAGTAAAGAGGAAAAAATGAAAACGCTGTAAAACAAAGATGTAATATAAAGTCGCAACACGCCTACCAACCCACCCAGTCGCCGTCAAAGAGCAGATAGAGCATCGAAGGGAAACAAGAAGCTAAAAGGAAACCCCAGCATAGATGATAGAAATAGAATGCCGTAATGAAAGATGTTTGCTTAGCCATGTAAAAAAGCACCCGCCCCGGTATGTTGTCCCTAACTCTCGGGCCGTTCCCGCTGCAGTTGCGCTAGGCATCGCTCGGATTGACGGTGCTTCTCAGAGAGAGTGGGGAATAAATAAAGGAGATTAAAACATAATAGGAAATATATAAAGTTAAAAGGAATAATAACCGCTAAATAGAGAGACGAAGGAAAAAGAAAAAAGGCATCCAGAATTTGTTTCTTCCCGATATTCATTTCGCCGATAATTTTACTGCCATCGGCCCTTGTCATGGCCCCCAGTCAAGCTGCATCTCCGGCACTAACCGAAATCATCATTCTCTAGTAAATTAGGAAAACCTTTCCGGACTCGTTAGGGAGAAAAATGTACACAATGATCCGTAATTGTTGACCGGTAATATTTGCAAGAATAGAAAAGCTAATTTCGCACGCGGCTTAGCCTAGTCTGGTTAGGCTTAGCCACAGAAAGATGATCTTGGTGTCGGTAGCATCATTTGTCCTTCAGACTCGGATTTAATGTAGTTGATGTCTGCGCTAGATGGTACCCCAGCATAGTATATGCGTGGTTGTTGTGACTGCTGTGGAGGTGCAAGCATCATCTGTTGAGGGTTATATGGATTAAATGATGTGTACCAAATGTCAGCCTGTTGGGGTGGCATCATCTGGCCAGCGGTGGTAGCCTGTGACTGGATGGATGCCTGTGTGTATGGTGGCATACCCAATGGCGAGAGTGGCAGACCGGACGGATGAGAATATGGTCCTGCCGAGTGAGTTGCTCGATAAAAATAGTCCGATGTGCTACTGGCGGTAGATGCAGTGGAACAGGAGGAAAGGCTACCAGGACTTCCCTGGAGTGAGTGGTGGGCAGCAAGAAGTTGATGGGGCGTCTGCGGTGTGCAGACTATTCGGAGACTCTCATATGGAGCAGGTGCAGAAGATGCAGCTGGCGCTGACTCGTAGTCGTCTTCGCGCGGAGTCATCGAGGGTGAAATACCCTCCTCGCTGTAGTATGGGCTTTGTGGAGTAGGGGGTTGCGGCATGTCTGCTAGAGATAAGGAGCTCGTGAAAGAGTCCACCGGACCAGACATGCTGCTATTGCGGCTCAACTCCCCAGGACGCATAATATGGGGACTGATTGGAGTCAAGGGATCATGTTTAAACGACTGCAGCATTTTTGTCGTTAATGAAGTATTATTTCTCTTCGCCGTAGCAGCCTTGCTTTCCCGTCTCCATTGTGCACGCGGCTTAGTCGACTTTGGAGATGGAACAGCTTCATCATCTGACTCGGATTCGTCTTCAGGGGCATTGGGGTCGCTATGCTCCTTGGGATTGTGGGCGTTCCTGGCGTGTTTCGTCAGAGTGGTTTTCCTGCAGAAACTGGAGTATCTATGCTTAGTAAGTTGTATTATTAACAAGGATATTCATTATCGTACCTCTTGCCGCATGGGCAGCTATATGGACGCTTTCCGGTGTGTATTCTTCGATGCCTTGCGAGGCTTGAGGACTTTAGAAGGGTTAGTTAGGGACCAGTAGGATATATAGGTTGGATAACAAACATCCGAAAATGCCTTCCCGCAACCAATCACTTCACAGTGATGGGGCTTCTCCCCGGTGTGAGTTCGAATATGAACTGTTAAGGCACTTCGTTGAATAAAGCTTTTGCCACAATCAGGCCAGCTACACGAATATGGTCTTTCGTTGGTATGTATACGATGATGCCTCTGAAGGTCAGACTTTCGGTTGAAACTCTGTACAAGCCGTTAGTTCTCCCATGCGCTACTGTCGACCTGGAAACTATCCCCATACCTTCCCACACCCTTCGGAAGGGCAAGCAAAAGGCTTGGATATGTTCTCAGATACCGCTTGTTCGCGGTCATCAATAATTTCGAGGATATCCATTATAGTATTTATTTTTGATAATGGGGTGGTCAAAAGGTGCGGCGAGAATTCAGATACTCGGGGGTGGGACAAGGAGGGTGGGGGATGTTGGCTGCCTTTTGTATGGGACAGGATCTGACCGAGAATCTTGACTGGTTGTCTCTTCTGGAGTGATGAATTACTGTTGGTTGGATGTGCTTGAAACTTCTGATTGAACCAGATTGACCGAATGTGAAGAGGGGGGTGGTGGGAGTTAAGATATACAAGAAGAGCGGATAGGATACCGTATGCCAACCAGGGACGCAAAGAGCTTAAATCTTAAAAACTGGGATGCATAAGCAAGCACGAGTGAATGGGGTCGGATTTGCTAAAGAGGAAACGAGTTGTAGTCCCCACGGAACTCTGGGCAGTGGAACTACACTGCCTTTCCAGTTAGACAGGGTCCAGCCGAGTTGCGGACCCACAGCAGTGTGACAGAGAGAACGTTTGATGCCAATAGCCCAGGGAATTGGATCGGGCACAGTGTTTTCGGAGTAAATAACTGGAAAGGTGCCAGGGTCAGGAGCACCAGGACCGGGGTTTATGTGGCTCTGGCAGGGGGGCAAGGGCGTAGGGGTACTGGGGTTTGGATGGGTGCTAGTTACCGGCTGGAGTGGACAGGCCCAGGGAAGGGGGTGTACAAGATCCTGGGCAGGGTGCAGACTTTATGAGCGAGCAGGCCCGGATGTGACAGCCAGGGGGGGGGGGGGGGGGGTGTTGAAGGAGGGGGGGGGCTGTGGTTGGGTATGACTGTCTGAGGATATCGTGGGGTGAGTGCTCGACTTCGCTGAAAGGCATTGCTTCAAAGTGAAAGGCTCAGAAGGGAGAGGGAGGGGGGGTTCAGCAAGTGTTGGATAACAGCGGCCGGAAAATTCCATAAAATTGTACAAGTCACAGGGACTCAAATTAGAATTAAAACCATTGGGCGAGAGGTGCCACTTGGGTAGATTTACATGCGCAGAATATGTGCTGAATGGCCACGCATTGCTTCATTGGCGGTTGAAGTCAACTCTGGAGCTACAGCAGCCAGCGGAAACCCACTTCTGGAGTCATTTTGGGGTTTTGGGGGGGGGGGGGAGGAAAGCCCTTCGGTAGACAGATCAAAAAACAAAGCAAAAATTGGAAAATTGAGACAATGAAACAGCACTCAGCAGAAACTGGCGCAGAATTGGTTGTGCCTAATGAGACCAACCCAACATTATTATGACAGCAAACAGACTGGACATGTAGGCTGAGTCTAGAGAACACGGATCCAGCACCAGTCTCCCCCAAATGGGTACCCCAATAAATGTAGAAATCAATGCCAGCAATGTGCTCCGGAATACTATCTTAAGGAAAGCCCACGCCCAAAACCCTAGGCTATCGGGCTGTACCCAAGAAGGTGCTCATACGCATACGTAAAGGATCTGGTAGTCGCCAACTAAGAGGAACTCCCAGCCACTTGTAGGATCCTCCCTCAGCTCTCAGGATAATATGGATGCTCTGCATCTGCTTCGCGTATTTCCCTATACGTAGTCGTGTCAAGATAGCGACTGTGGTACTTGCTGGCAAAGATCATTGCAATCGCTAGATGTCGCTCCTAGTAGCTGATTGTATCACCATCTGCGTAGTGAGTACTCGATTGACCAGCAAAATGATCCCAATGGATAGTTTCGCCAATAGAGTACTCCACGGCGACCAAAAAGAAAAAAATGCGCAATTAGTGACACCAGCACCCCAGCGGGAGCTGATAGTGCTACTTACCCGAGAAAAGCAGTGTGCCTCCATACATCTCAGGAGAGCAGGATCCAATTGTCTTGTGCATGCGTTTATGGAAGAGAAGCGGCTGCCCGGTGTGGAAAAGGTTGGCCAACTGATGGAACACAGCAAACCCAGAACTACCACATGAGTAGTTCTCAAACTGGACCCGATTTGAATCACAAGATTCAGGGCTGCGTAATTTTGGTGAGCGGCACAGCGGAAAGATCAAACGCGAACCAAGAAGGAGAACAAAAGGGTACTTTACTAGCAAACGATATGAAATAATATTAAGCCATCAAGTCATATATTTTTACAGTTATCGTGGATATATGACGGTGGCATTGGAAAGATTGAAGGAGCTTTGAAAGAGAGTAACCACATCTTCTTCCTTACCTAGTTGTTATGGTCTATCCCATTGTCTCAAAATGGGTATCATGGTAGATGAAGCCAACCGTTTTCTGACTCCACTTGGGAGCGACGGTTCTAAAAACTGTCGGCCTGTTAAGCAGCTTGGTTTGTTTCCTTGATTGTCTCCTCAAGGAGAAAACTTAACCAAAGGGCTGCTTACTCAAGCGAGGTCTTGATTGCTTCAGGCCTTTGGCTGGTGAGGGAAATTGTGACTAGTTCCACCACTCGTCCCCAGGTATGCAAGCATGCTGCATAAGCGGTCGCTTTACTGCAGGCTCGCTACCTAGCAGTTAATTTACGGGGCTAGTAGATTAGCTGTTGGAACTGAACTAGAGTTCAGAGTAAATATCTTGTGTCGATCGTTGTTATGAATGTGATATAGTCCTTGAAGAACAAAGGGGGAGGGGTACGGAGATCGTCAGAAATGGTGTAGTTCACATGGAGGTGAGTGAAGAAACGAAAAACATCCCGCGGAAGCACTGGGTTGTTCAGAGTATGCACCACTGTCGATCGCACCTCTCCTTCGTTTAGTACAGTCCGAAGAGACAGGCCTTGAGTGTTTTGGATTGCCCTGGGAATTTCAACGTCAACGGGGAATATGCCGCTCAAACAAGCAAGTATTAGAAACTAGTATTCCAAATGAATGGGGAGGGAAATTCATACGTGTGTCTAGATCACAGCACCTATGGTAGATACCGTTGGCAGTAAGGGAAAACCTGGCATGCCACTGCTGCAACCTGTTGGTTCCAATATTATCTAGGTCCTCCTTTTGAGGGTTCTTTTGATGGTACCATACTCGAAGTCAACGAAAAACAAGAGAGCTCAGATCCTTAGCTTCAAGCAGGATTAACTCCACTGAATGTGGCTACAAGGACTTTGAGGTTCATTAAGACTTCGATAGGTAGGAAGCCCATATGTCACATTCGGCCTGTAGCTGGGATGACATTGGTTGTCGCTACCGAAGAAAAATGTTCAGGTCTTACGTTTGAAAAGATGCGGGCAACCTGCAACACTACTCCTTAGCACCTATATCTTGGCGCCCCATGGCCAGTTAATGATTCCTGTCGGGAGCGTAGGTAGTGGGATGGTAAAAGGTGGCGTGTAGTGTGTGCAGTTGGCGCCCTAGGATGTTGAGAATGTGACCATTCGGATGGACGGAACTTATGTTTCCCTGAACTGAAGTGCCTAGAATGTAAAGGTACATGTTTAATACCTACCACGGTACCTTTAGATCCATTCTCATACCTCCCTTGCGCCTCCGATCCGCAACCAGACTACTCCAATCCATCCTTCCTCGGCCACTGCAACCCATCCGCAACTACTCAATCGCTTCCAAAGTGGGCCTCCTCCCTCACCATCTTTAAGCCCTTGTATTTAGCACGTAAAAACCATACTGTTAGTGGATCGTGCCTAAACTCGTGTCATCATTAGGTCACCTATGATCACCACTGCTAATAATGTGTACCACCTTGACCTCCTGTGTCTTTGCCTACCCGACCATCTGCTCTTCACCCTCTGTGCGTTTTGCTATTGCAAACGATATTCTCATTCCTTTAATCTGGGCCCTTATATAAAATGGCAATGCGTAATGATAGGACCAAGTCCGCGGACTCCTGATGGTGGAACAACGGAAAGAAATATCCCATCCCTGGCTCAAAAGATAGTATGTAATTCTGAGAAAAACCTCCTCACTAAAATTGACGTATCACTCTGGCAAGGCTTGAACCCGATGGGTGCTCAAGGTGCTCTGAAGCAAGGCATCCATAAAGTAAGCTAGCACAGGAGGGGTATAATTTTGGGAATCCTTGAAGATTTGCTGTTCTCTTGGGAGGGCCGTAGTCTCGCTTAGGCTTATACCGGGGAAATGAGGTTACTTTTGCGTTTTGTTTCGATGTTAACGTTCCTAAATGTCATCACCATTCCCCTAGACTAAGTGATATAAACTGGAGACCGATTTTGACGCCGGTAGCCCGTTGCATTACCTTATGTAGTCCGATTAGCATTATCCTCAGTGCTATGCTCATAAACGTCAAAACGCTTCCAAGGTACCCAGGTGGAGAACATTCACCTCGCTCACCCAGCAAGCTCCTAGGTTGCACTACCCCAGGCAGAGCAGGTCTCGTAGAGTCCTAGAGTGCCCAACATACGTAAGCTTCCTTCGCTTGTAATGGACGGCATGCTCTTCCAGTAACAAGTCGCATGTCCGGAAAACAGGTAATTTCCCTTGAGACCGCAGAGTGTTCGATGGAGGTAGTGTCGCCCGGAGAGAGGCGCCTTGCGTGTCGGTAGTGAAATGGTATAGTATGGATGCGCAACCCTTGATGATTGCGGGTACTTGCTTGGTGGGTAAGTATTGTAAGTACAAGTACTTCAACTATGCTCTACACGAGAACAGTACTTCTCCACAAGCTGGACTTCCTTGCCATCTCACCCCACGCACATTACTAAGTAGAACACAGCCTAACTTGCAACCCAGACTAACTTGCATCACCCCCTCATCTCATCTCATGAACCCTTTCATAATTTTGTTATCCAACTATCTTCTACCTCCCTCACTCTCTTGACGACTTCTAAAAATCATGCTAGTTGATGCAGAGGTAACATGCCAACCAGCCTACCGATTTCGATGTTTCCCCCAGCGTCCAGAACAAGATCGCAACGTCTCACATGAGCTCGCATTGAAAAGAGTCGTACCCGTTGTCGAGTGACACTTCGAGGCCATTAGGTTGGGGTGGTGCCTCCAAAACTCAGGGCTAAGCTGGATCCACAGTGCTGTAACCGCAGCAAATTTGAGCGCAACATCCATATGTTCAGCGACAAGAGAAGGGAATAGTGCTTTCTGCAGCTAGAAGTCTCCCCAAAATAACCATAGCAATAATTGCTGCCAAAGGTTTCGATAGAGGCTGTCCTTTGGGTGAGGGATGCCTTTCCAAAGCTGATAAGAACTCCCCATGAACGTCGTTCCGCCCTCCACACACTATCGATATGCTTTCCCAGGGCTCCAGTTCCATGGCTGTCGCGCAAAGCACCCCAATGGGTCGAAATATAGCACCGCGCGCTAGTGTCGTTGAATACGTGGGGTAAAGCTGGAATCAAATTCTGGACAATGCCCCTTCCTTTATAATTTCTCAGACTCTCGCTAATTTATCAAGCATGGCCAGGATTTTTAGAGTGTGGGAGAAAGTCGACAGGCATGGCACGAGCCAGCTTCGCACGCACATCAACATGGACATGACCACCACACACCTGCACTGTACAGTACAGTACTGTACGTATGTAAGAATAGCAAAAGAAAGCCCTACGCACTTTCTCCTGCCGCGGGCCACCTGCTCTGTCACAAACCCCTGGTCCGTGCGAGGGTCCAAGCCAGATGCAAATAAGGATGAGGAAGTGAAGCGAACAGCTTGATTGGTTCACTCCCGTTATGAGGTCATCCTGCTAATCTCCATGTTGCCGAGTCAGCGGCAAAATATAGCTAGAAACTGCAATCAGCGCATGACAATAAACAATTATAGGTGGGTAGTTCATCTCATGATTAAGAAGCCTACAAAGGTTGCATGTCAGTTGGCTCATCAGGTCCACAATAACTTGGTCTGAGCTCTTTCCCTGGCTTCTTTTTTGAGACTCTTGCCTCGAAGGGGTAACGCTAAACTTACGCCACGGTCCGAGCCCCTGCGCGATGTCGCGCTTGTCGATCGTGCGGGATATGAGCTTGCGACTGCTTTTGCTGAACTCGCTACACTGGTGCTCCGCAATTACCCCGAAACAAGCACGAGGTTGACTCTTTGCAGCTGAGGTGTGTTTACTGAGTAGTTCATTCTTTGTTCTGACCTACCTCTTCAGCTCATTCAGACCCTTTCAACGAGCGGCCGATATCAAGGCAGTGTAACTAGCCTCAAAAAGCAATCATGGCGCAATTGTTTCTTGTTTGCCAGCTGGCTGGCTATTCGAGGGGACAGCACATACTCAGCTTCGCCACCGGTTCGCACTTGTTCCATCTCTTGTGACGCTGAGGTAAAGCCAGACTGGGATAAATGCAACTGACCTGGCAGAATAATCTCTTAGCAGATATGCCAAGGATGGGCTTGACACAACATTGAGCGGTTGGGAGACAGTCTTGGTGACAAGAATCGATTACTATGAACGAGAATTCAAAAAAGAAGCAAGGGGCGCCCCTCTGTGCTTCGATATGATATTTTGTGCTCTAAGGGGTGGCAGTGAGGCCATTCGAATCTCTGGTTATGGTGTACCACGTACAGGGTGGTACATGAGTCTATACTAACTTCGTTATGGCTTGCATTTATGCTGGGAAGGTAAAGGGAGAAACGCTGTACCGCACAGGCTATTTCGAGCCTCATTAAAAAAATGTGATCCTTTGGTGTTTTTGTGCCCAGTTCCTTGCTTGGTACAGGAACAATGTGATCATGTACTTGAGAAAGGATCTGTTTCATGCTCGTACAGCATGTGACTCATGATCATCATCAATCCCTATCAAAGAATACGGTTGCAGCTTAACCTTGGCGCTGTCTAATCTTAACTTTCCAGCAAAGTTCTTTCACGAACTAGGTAGTGTTTTCTAATTGTGAACCTTCCAATTTAGATCGTCGGTCGTCGCCTACAACAATACTTTTTTTTACCTAAATTGCTAATATTAAGATTTTCTCACTCCCCCGTCTATCACTAAATACCTTATATGTTGTCATCGTTAAAACAAATATAATTTTACTTAAGATGTGTCGTTGGTTGATGGTCTCGTGGACTCTCGACGATCGCGCGCATTGTCTCAAATGTCGTTTTGCAAGGGTTGGTTGCGAGGACCCCACGATATCGTTCACGTCTGTGCGCTGATTTCCTGACGGGTATACGGTATAACTCATACAGTTGATTGTTAGCAAGTAGGAGTAGCGATAAGACCAACTTTTGAAAAAAAAAAAAAAAAGCCGATGCCTTGTGAGAGTGCATAATACTAGTTACCATATACTCCAGAGTAAATTCCCGAGGAAACTATTTTGCTGCAAATCACAGAACGTCAAATTGCTCCACCAGTAGATGCTGCTGTAACAAACGGGCCAATCTCACCACGGGATGCCACAGTCTCACCCTGGGGTACTGGAGCGCATCACAAAACGTCGCAGATCCGCGGACTAGGTACGATCCCGACGTAACACAGGATATAAATGCTTTTAAATGAACCGTGCCGCACCTTCTATTGCGGCTCGTTGAGGTAAGTAGTGGCTGGCCCTTACCCTTTTTGGCTGCTTAACCATTTTGGGTAGTCGTCATCGAAATGCATTATGACGCTATAGTCATGAACAGGCAAATAACAGTTTTCTTGATGGTAGTGACCAATAAATAGGTTCCTGATATTTGGTGGTATTTTATAGCTTTTTCAAAGTAGACTTTACTGCTTTTTTCCGTTATCAGCAAAGCTAGGTTTATGATTTTTTTTCGCATAAAGTAGCTTTAAACTGGTGCCAGATAGTTGCAATAACAGAAGTGGTGGTAGTTTGGGTTCACCCTGCTGAGTCATGTACACTTTTAAGAGCTAGGTTCAATAATATATAAAAACATATAGCTATACCACACTCAAATGAATTCTATGGCGTCCCCCAGGAATGCAAGTACTTCATCTGGCGTGCGTGAACGGAGTCGTTTCGTGTTCCTCTCTGCGGGGGGTGCAATATCTGCTGAGGCTTGTGTGTTATTAGCATGTGGTTTCATTTGGTTGAAGTATATATGGTCAGGATGAAAAGTTCACAAACTTGGGGAAGGGAGTTGGCTCTCTTCCTCACGTTCGGGTTTGGAAGCTTTCCCATTTGCCATAAGAATTGAGAGATCTGGTTTTATTCGGCTTTGGTATGTAAAACGAGGCTGGCAATTGGCCATGCTCACTCTGGTCTGCATCCTGTTGATTAAGGGATCACTGTTATCATCGGTAGCTAGATCTACAAAATCTATGCCACCTTTTTTCAAACACTTTGCGAGCTCAGGTGGACTTGATTCTGGATTGCGCTTGATGAGGGTAGCCTTTTTGACCATCTTAGGCAGCCTCTCGAGGCCCTCCCGACAACATATGTGTTTGCATCTTCGTATCTCAGCGCCAACACCCGCGAGACGAGACATGGGGTCGGCAATACTCACCTGGACTTATTCCCACATTTGTGTTTACAGGCCCAGTTCCCATTAGGGAGCTGTAAAGGTTCCTCTGGCTCCTCCCAGATTTGGCTTCTAGCCTTGGCTTGAGGCCTTGCATTAAACTCGGTATTCCTCGCAGTTTCATCGTCATAAGCCTTGCCGATATTGTCAATATATGAGAAATCCAGGTCTCTGACTTTAGGAACTAGTTAGACTTAGAGCTGCAAAAGAAGAATATGATACACACCAGCAGCTGCAAAATATCCATCATCATATTCATCACCGTCCTGCGAAGGAGCGTCATTGTGGCTTCTACTGAGCACATCTTGTTTGATTAGGAGCGTAGCTGGTGCAAAATCAGACGTCTTCTGCCATTTATTGGAACTAGCACCGTTGTCTCCTTTTGGTAAAGTTGGAGTGGGTTTTAGGGTAGGTGGAAATAGTGATGGCTCAATGTCAAGCTTGATTTCGGCGGACTTTATCGTTCCCACTGTGCAAACTCGAACGTCAGAATATACACATCACTAGTAGATTTGGTAGATACCTATGTTCTCACACGACACATAGCAGATTATTTTTTGGCCCGGATTCACGACCTCAGCTGTAAATCTCACATCTCTTCCACCTTGAAGTTTATTGACGCTGTTATAGTCAGCGAGTGATACTCCACTTAGTCAAGGATGGACAGCGTCACGAACGCAATCCTGCGGAAATCAAGCAATTGGCCATCGCATTCCGCCAGAAAATAAGCAATGGTCATTGATCCCTTGAACCTGGATGGAACTCCTTTATTCGTGTACCCAATGTCAGCTCTGCACATCACTTTGACTGGATCTTTTCTGTTTGCAGTCTTGAGCGGTTGCGTCAGCAATTTCCAAGAATGAAACGCGCAGCACGGGTTCTTCCTTTCCCACCTTTGTTATTTGGGTAACAGTAATAGTAAAATTTGGTATATTTGCCAACTCTTTCAAGACATTTGCCCCAAAAGGAGGGTTCCTCGAAGCTATCATATCAACCCTGTGTGCTTCGGTGGCCATCAGATCTGATAGAGTTCGGATATTTGCCATGGCGAACTTTTTCACAGTGGCAGGACCTATTCCATCCAATTGGCGTAATTGATTCGGCGAATCCTCCCAGCATTTTGCAGAAAGACATCTGGCAACAGCAAGTGCATTTTTCAGGGTAACGGCATCCTTGGACTCCATGAGACAGTCTATCAGGCATCGTATTAGTCTGTGGACATGTTGGAAGACGAAGCTCTTGTCTTGTATCAATGAGTTATTGTATTTTTGGAAGGCCTCCCCGGGAGGATACTCCATGGAACCCAATTCAAACTGTAATGGTCAAAAACACTTTCAATAGGAAGCGCTGGACCAGCCACCACTCACTTGAATTAAAATATTAGCCTTATGCGCAGTTGTTGATATATCTCCTTTCAAGGGGTACTTCATTCCCAACCCTTTGTTGATCTCTCTAAAGATCATCCGTTCATTGACCCTCATCCGCAAATCCTTAAATTCCTGAGCTTCAGAAATGGCTTGTAACTATGTTCCCAGTATTAGAAAGTGTAGTAAATTTAAAGGTACTCCGTGAAAGAAGAGAATCACAATATCAGCGGTCTTGGAGCCAGGCCCAAGAGCGAGCAGTCCTTTCATCGTTTCGAGCTTGATATAATATGTAGCCATTGCTGTACCAGCGGGAGTACATTTAAGTCTGCCCTCTTGACTTTGATAAACCATGCTTGCCTCTTGCAAGTGTGTTACATCTTTCTCGCAAATCTCTTCGAGTTTTTGTTCAATGTCCATAACAATTGTCTGGCCTTGAATCCTATAATGGGAGGGGTTCCGTTTCATGCGAGCCCAGAGAAATGTGGACTTCAGCCACAACTTTGCGGAGTCCACGTCTGTGATAGTGCCCATGCCAATTTCCGCATTCTGACTCCATCACTATTCTTAGTTTCGTTCTCCTAGGCCTCTGTCTAGTAGGTTACTTACAAGATGTTCAACTAAGTTCTCATGTAGACTGCATTGCGTTAGTATTGCCAGCATTAATTGAGGTTTATTTTGCTCACCAGCTCTCGATGAGGTCTGTGCCCGCAATCATCCTTTCATATTTGTCTTTATTTTCATTTTTGGTCATGATGACAGCAACTCCAGCTGTATCGAACTGAGGACGCCCTGCCCGACCAATCATTTGCATGACTTCTAGGTCGTCATATTCCTTTGGGCGCCCCTCCGCAAAAGTATTCTGTTAACTTGTGCATTAGCTCACGTCAAGTGGAGGAGGGAGTTACCCTGATACCGTATTTCTTAATATGACTAAATATGCAGGCATATTTATTCCCACCGCGAGAGTCGAGGTGCAGCATATAACGAATATTGAACCCTCTAAGAAAAGTTTTTCTACCAGAATGCGATCATTTTTGTCAAGGCCAGCATGATGAAAAGCAACGCCGCATAGCGCAGTATCTACCACACTGGTTAATTCTATGCTCGCCAATAAGTTTTTCCATTTAAAAAAAACAAATACACTCGCGAATATGATTTGCATCTTGCAAACTGGGGGACGTACTCTGCAAGTCTCGATCTCCGAAGGAAAAGCTTTTGCTAGGTGCTGGCCACAGATGCTCTCCCTTAGACCAATGCTCAACAAGCATCTTTGCCGTGCCTTGACACATTTGCCTTGTACTGCAAAATATCATTGTTGGTTTCCGGGCAGAATGTTTCTTGATCACATCAGGCAACCTGTGACCCTCAGAGAAAAAGGTTAGCTTCTCCCCATTTGTTGATGATAAAAGTGTACCAACATCTTATCCAGTGATTTATCAAACATAAAGTCATTGTTTGTATTATTGTATCCATAAACAAACTTCTGCAGCTTAACGGGTCTAAAATCTTCATCAAAGCGAGCTTCATATGCGGGGGTATTTGGGTATGCACAGTTTTTCCCAAGCCAAGTCGCAATATCCTGAGAGTTTGGTACTGTAGCACTGAGGGCAATGAACCTGACATCTGCTCCTATGGACTTCATCCGAGTTATAACCACTTCGAGTGTAGCACCACGGGACTCCTTCAGCATATGGATTTCATCTACCTAAATTAATCTTAGCACTGACGCAAAAGTGGCAGTAGATGTCTTTCCAACATACTAAAAACAGCTTCACCATTTGTAAAAGCTTCTTATGATCCTGCCATCGTCTTGTCATGCTGTCCCATTTTTCTGGAGTAGTGATGATAACATCTCCATTTTTTACGTTAGTAATTTGATGAAAATCGGTATCACCTGTCAGCTCTGTACAAACGAGCCCGAGACTCGAAAACTTCTTATCCCAATCGCTTGAATCATATTAGCCCAGCCTTAGCTTAGGAATCAAAGAAATCACACCGTTTCTTCTCGGCGCACAACGCTTTGGTAGGTGCCTGATATATCACCTTGTAACTTCCCTGTTCCATAGAGTCCACAAGTCTACAAATTGCCAATTCCATGATGATAGTTTTGCCACTGCCAGTTGGTGCTGACACCACGACATTGTCATTGGACTCATAGACAGCTCCAAAGACCGTCGACTGTATAGCATTAAAGAGCTCAATTGAAAAAATCTGCTGCAGCCGATCTGGAAGTCGAGTTACCGGAACTAGTGAGATACCTTGAACTACAGGTGGAGCATGGCCCAATGCTATTGCACCTTGTCCATGTGACGTACCCTGGGCCACCGGAGCCAGAGATTTTGGTTGATTTGCTCGAACTCTTTTGCGGGAACCTAACGGGGTTGGTGTATCAACAAATTCTTTTTCCGGATCACACGTGCTTTTGGGCTGGGCTGGCCTCTTTCGACGTAGCTGGCTCCTGTCTTTTGTAGGAGTGATGGGAGATCGCTCTCGTCTACCGTACGTCTTCTTCGGAACATACGCGAACCGTGCTTTCAGTTTAGATATTACATTAATTACAGATCTCAAGCATTGATAGCAGTGAAACCCACAAAGATCCAGATGAGGAGGTCTCGTCAAAGATTTTCTTCTAGAACTCCGAGAGTCTGTCTCCGGTTGAGTTGGCAAAGTGAGTCTCTCATGGGCCATTGCTGTGGAAGATGTTTCATAGGAACTGTCTCCATGTCCAAGGATAGTCGAATCAAAGGGGTCTCGGCTTGGAACGGGCTCGGTCATTAACTGAAGATCTATTTTGCCTTAGTATATTAGCTAAAGTGAATGTTGATTGAAGGTGTTCCTAGGTTAAAAAGCTCACCAAAGTCATCCAAGGTCTCATCAGATGTAGATACCTCGCTAGTCCAGCCCCCTTTTGTAGTTGATGATTGCATTTGGACTGGGTGGTGCACACGTTCTCCAGTAGCCTGTCGATCAGGAACTTTTTTTGGGACCAGGGTGCTGTGATCCTCCATCTCATGGAGTATCTCGTCCAGCTTGAAGAGATCCATACATGTGATGTAAAAACTGTAGTTATAGATTGGAGCCTCCTGAAGTCGCTATTGCGTGAGTGCTTCAGTCGTAAGACTACGCTTATTAAAGAAAAGTATGGCACAATCATGAACTTATCACGCTCGAGATTGAATTCGAAAGGGCCCTTACACCAGGATCGAGACTATCTTATACCGTATAATTTATTGAGGAACACGCCAAGGCCCTTGACTTCCCGATTGGGGAACTGTGGACCGACTTCGTACCGACCTGCTTCTTTGTGTAGTGTGATACACATTAACTAGCTACACGACCACAGTTACATAAATGAAGGACAAATCAAATTACTAGAATTTGGAGGGGCAGCTGGGACAAGAAGGCAACACAAGGCTCCAGTACAAACCTAGTATATTCTTGATGTATATTGGAGTTTGGGTATTACATACATACAGAAAAGCGAATACATACAGTAATACATCAATGAAACTTACTTTTCTGCGGTAAGTGGTTATAAAAACAGGCATGTATCTAGTCTTAGGCTGCCACAACCATCCTCTAACATCTCCAAAAGAAGCAGGATCTCACAATTCCTCAGGTTCTTAATGTGGCAGACTGTTTTACAGAATACAGAATTTTTTTTTCCAATCCTACAAGTACCGTAATTTGCATTGTCAAAATCAAGTGATCTACCAAACCATCCTCAGAGTCTCCAATAATTCACCTTTCACTGAAGTAGCACTGGACATGCTTCCACCAATGGTTTGACTGTCCAAATATTCCAAAAATATCAGGATAAGGCGCAATTTCAAGTAAATAGTATGACAATAGACGACTAGATGGCACCTACATATATGTTTTCATCCGCAGTGCAATCGTGCCCATGCATGTCCATCCATCTACCAGCACCCTAGCACCCCAGCATTGATCACGCTCATAACATTCAATGAGTGGCAGCCATATTGAGGCTAGAAGGGCTGATCCTTACTCCTGTACGTATTGAACTATATAAAATGTGTCTCTGAAATCCACACAATTCCGGCGATGAACTTTGGACACTGGACTGGGTTGTCCATGAATGTTGTCACATTCCTCGCGATCTCAGCTCATGCTGGATGTAGTACAAACTATTCAATGATTATTGGACATATCTATTCAACAATTCAAACCCCCCCCTGCCTAATCTGGATTTCCCCAACACCTGTGACATAGAAAGTCGCACTCCACAGATGTACAGCTTCAGAAAGAAAAAAAAAAGGAAAAAAAAAAGAGAATCGGGGTGCCGGCCGTTGGAGTGTCGTGCACATGTTAGTCTAGCGGTATACCACTCTAATAGCCTCGATTCAAACATCAAATTATGAATAGCTAGTACCGAAGGTGCTGGCATGGCAGCCCTTGGGTGCGGGATTGGTATTGATATGGCAGGTCTGCAAATCTACGAGGGGTTATGCAGTCAGGGCTAGCAAAGTGATGGAGATGGCTCGGTAAGCAGATAGATTGATAGCTTTCAGCTAATGCAATATCAAGCTCCAAGTTTTTTCAGCATCTATGTGGTCACCATTTTTTCGTTAAGCATATGATTTTTTTGTCTCCAAAACTCTCCTCCAGGGTTTCTTGCAGATGTTGTTGAGCTCAAGGCAGCTGAAAAAAAAAACCAGACTAGCTGAACCCTGATGCAGGGGGGTGCAATAACTGTCACTCACTGCACTTGTATACAATCACTCGTCTTGACGAAATTTTATACCTTATAGCAGCAGACAACTCATTGCAACGTTGGCGCCAGCCAACCTCCTCACATTGAAAGTACCTCAAACGCCACCTCTCACCGCCGCAAAGACAAAGAGAGTAGCTGAGTTAGAAATACCCCCATTACCTCAGCCAGGACCACACGTTCTCCGACAGGTTTTATCCTGAAGTTGTTTTGTGTTACAGAAATAGCTCACAAGGTTAATTGGACAAATTATTCTGAACTATATCCATAGTTGTCTAGAGTGAGGCGAAACCCTCACGACGCCTCCGTGGCGCTAAGGAGGTCACTTTGCCACTCGGAAGATCCAACGTTAATTACGGTACAGGTACGAAACTTGAGATCTCGGGAGATCGGCGAATGATTTACGCTAGGCAAATCACTGTAAGCATGACGTAAAAGAGCTTGTTTCAACTTTCTTAACGATACAATTGAAGTAGCTACATTCTACGTACTGTGATAATTATATTCGAGCATTGTGAATGATACGGTAGATATAGTGGCTAGCGAGGATGTTGATCTCCCGAGTGATGTTAATTCAATGCTGTTGGTCCATGTATCGATTCAGGCTGAGGTTGTCTTCGTAGCCATGGGAGTACTCTCTCCCGAAGTCACAACACTCACTTCCTCTATTTGCCAGTAAATGTTGGGTCGCCAGTTCCAAGAAAGTCACTTTACGCATTTTCCCCACTCAGATAGGGCTCCTTCCCTAGTTCCAGGGTGTATCTAATTCTGAACCTAAACCATTCAAATTCCTGTTGGCTACTCGATCAGGAGGGACTATGACCCCCAGATCCCGCAGTTGGAGTCGATAAATTTCGGAAGTAACTAAACCATTGGCTGATGTTTTGCGTAGAGAGCTTTTTAGCTGGACCAAATTGGTCTTCTATTCTCATCATGTTGGAGAGGCGTAAGTTTCGGCTAGGATTTCCCACGCTTCGATACCTGTTGTAGCGTGTGATCATAAATGTTGCTGATCCTAGGTGAATAATAGCTTTTGCATGCTCCTGAGCTCTCTTCGACATTCATAGGCCCCCACAGATCTTTGAGCACGAGTAGATATCGAATGTCCTTCAGCCATTCATGATAGTTACCGTCATGCAGTTTTACCACTTTTATGAATGAATTTTCAGTATGTCCAGCATCTTGTGCCATCTTGAAAGAAAACGAGTACGAAATAGCAAGGCAAGAGGAGATGATAGTAAAAGGGAATAGTAAAAGTTAATCCAAAATCGCAGTAAACCTAGAAGCCAAACTGAATCTCATTTTCTCTGTTCTCATCCCTCGTCATGAGAATTAATTTCCCTCGACTCGACCTGACCTAAACCCTCTGACTAATCCGTACTGCGTTGCATAATGCTTTCATTTCCTAACTTTCTAGGACGATCAATTTGGTATAATATAGCGGCTGCTTGCACAATTAGGTTATTGCAAGTGTAAAAACCAAAATGCGATCATGGAGGCTTAGGGTCCCAATACGACCATTGCGCTCATCTAACTATCGCAGGATATTAGTTAATCTGATTGATATTAATGATATTGATCTTGGTTCTCACTTTGTCTCTGCAAATGTGCGAATCGATTTATTTCCCTAACCTAACTATTGGCTCCGCAAATTAGCGAAGTAAATCCGAGTTACTCTAACAGGACTAGTGATATCGCAGTTGAATGGTACCGTATGCATAGTCAAAATCTTTTTTAGTTGCAACTTGCGACTTCTACTGATACGGCCAATTGACATGAATACAAGAAGGAAAGTGCCCAACGAGATACCACCCATCCAATCACATGTCAACCAGGCTAACCTATATAATGAAAAAGGAATAAACCTGCTCGGCTGGTAGAGCATATCAACATAGCCCAAGTTGCAACTACTGTACAAGAAGTTTGAAATCAGAGCACTAAGAAAATATAGGAACGGCAACGATGTATGTACGGCCTCTATTACTAGTGGGGCCCAAATCCATTATTCACAGCGTTGTCTGGGTAAACATAGAAGCTGACGGCGATAATGGCGTATCTAATAATATAGGTGTAAGTGATTGCTGGCTGAAGGAAAATAACTCCGGAATAAAACTTACATCCCGATGAGCATGGCACCTTCAAGATAATTTGATTTCCCATCAAGAATCAAGAAGTTTGCAACCAAGACGGAAACAAAGAACACCACTGTTTCGAAGGTCTGGAAATAGAGGCTCATGGGCTGTCCAATGATCCAGCCCAAAATTACTAGTAGCGGTGTAACAAGAAGGGCAATCTGCAATCCACTCCCAATGGCTATATTGACAGCCAGATTCATCTTTGAAAGTAGTTAGCGTAGACTTCAGATGCTTAAGATTTGAATGTACCTTGTCTTCCATAGCCACAACCACAGACGTGACATGCTCTGCTGCATTTCCAACTATAGGGATGAGGATCAACCCAATAAAAGTCTTGGAAAGACCCACCGCATCCACTATATTGTCGATGGTTTTAACCAAGTAGTCTGCACAGATTGAGACGATCACTGTGGCCAAAAAGAGTACCACAGCAGCCTGGTTACGAGTCAAGACTGCATCCTGTGGGGCTCCACTGGGTGTGGTAGTAGCAGTGCTTCCGCCGTTTGTATGCTGACTCTCTGTCTCCCTCGCCAATTGTGTTGTCCCTCCGTCCTCTGTGAAAAACCTGTGGTGAGAATAGAACTGGAAGTATATGTACATGAGGTACAAGATAAGAATTACGATGGCAGTGGCACGGGACAATAGCAGTATGGAATCGAAATTTGGTTCCTTCGTGAGGGCCATTGTCTGATAAAGTGCAGCTGGAATTATGAGAGAAGCACTCGCAACTGCCATGAGAGAAGCCATAGTGGACGCAGCTGTATTGTTGAAAGTCTGCTCAGAGCGGCCGAGACCACCAAAGAAGAAACACATCCCCAAAACCTGTGACTTTTTATCAATATATGATATACTACAGCTGCATCTTTATGACTTTCCTCTTACCAGTAACATATTTGACAAGATACTCCCCAGCATACTGGCTTGAACAATTCGAATCTCTCCTTTCTTGAGTGCAAAGATACTTATCTAGAGACCCTGTTAGTTTCCAGACTGCGAGAAACAGAAGGGGACAAACTATGAGTTCTGTGGCATTTCCAAATGTTGCGTTCAAAAGTCCGCCCAAAGTGTGCCCGACATGCTCTGCAAGCTCTTCTGTCGCATCGCTCAATACTGATGCAAGAGGCACAATTGCTAAGAAATTGAGGACGAAAATCGCAACAGGGTTAACATCTAGAAATCCGAAGACAAGTGCGACTGGCACAATCGGCAGGAGGATATTGCAGTAATTGAGCCTGAGAAAGGCACGTGTTGTATTCCATGCACTATTGGCCTTGCGCTTGCTCTTTCCTAATAGACTGCTGTGTTCATTGGGGCTAAAATTGCGCGAGGCTTCTTCATCATTCTCCCGAAATTGGGTTCTACGAGACATGCTCGCTTTTCTTTTCCAAGCTATTACTCGCAGCACCAGGCGGCAGTTAGTTGACAATGACTTGAAGAATGATACTTGTAGGTCTTCATGAACAAATCTGGAAGATTCTTCTCTCCCTGAGGGGCAGGATTTTCAATTTCTGGGGAACCGGATATCTGACTGATAGGGGCAGGGAGTGGATGTTGAGCGTACCGAGCATTGTTAAGGTATTATATGAACTTCAGCTTTAGAGTTGACACACACCACTGGGATTCTGGTTTGATTGGAAGCCTTGGATATCCAAAAATTGAATACAGCTAACTGAATAGGTAAATACATTGTATGTGAGTTTCTTCTTCTTCGTCATGGGTCTTGAGTTCAATGATGTGGATGGTTTACCTGTCTATAGGTGTGGGGACAACGAAGGGGGGGCGCAGCTTAGATCTGGAACAGATAGTTGTGGGGTATGGAAGGCTGTACCCCTTAGCTGAATAACAGCACCAAGGCCTTTTTAGTATGGAGGCGAGTGTTGTCAGACAGGATGTCTCTAGATAGATGGTGAGGAAGAATTGTTGAAACAGTATGCTCTTGATTAGAGGTCGGGGACGAGATGGGACACCACAACCAAAGCCTAGACAACCAACCTTCGAAGACCGACCGGCAGAAAGCACCGAAAGCACCGAAAATGGCAGTGCGAGGTAGGATGCCGCCCAAATATATGTCTGAGCCTAATGTCAGTCTGGGAAGGAAGTATCGTCTGGTTGGTCTGAAGGCCTTTCTTTGCAAGTGGATGATGTTGGATAAGCAAGTTCTTTGGATCGATGACAGCAGCGTAGAAAAGGAACTTAAGGGGCCTTTAGGAGACTTAAAATTAGTCCGCCCAGTTACGATCTTTGTTGTAAGTACCAAGGTACCCAAGTACCTGTAATCTGCGCATAGTCCCTGTTAAGTGATGCAATATTGCAAATGTTGCGCCCGATCTTGTCGACAAGCTCAGCCACAAGCTTGCCAAGGGGAGAGATGCGATAATTCGTGCATGCAGCAGAAGGCAGTGCAATTAATGCGGAGCTCAGCAAGTGATCTCCAGTTCCAAGAATCAGAATCACACAGCCTAGAGCTACATCTCTGTAACCACTGTTTTGTTTCCCGGGGGTGGGCGTGCACCCCAAATAATTGCACTCCTGATACCAACGCTCGTAGCGCCTACATGAACGTTAACTCCCGACCTTTCTTGATTCTTGGATTTTCCCGACCTATTCCCGACGTGAGAACAAACTACCGGAATCAGACTAGGGTAACGGTACCTACCGGTAATGTCCCGTATTATTTCCTTCGGTGGGCCGATGCACAGAGAAAGCGAACTTGATAAGTAATCGATTGACGTCAATGGTGAAAACGTACGCTCTGTATCGCAGGATATTGTGGATGGCCTACGTTGTTGGCGTGTCAAAATCAGTCGAATTGGGTGAAAGCAGGGAGAAGCATATTCAATACTACCGGTAGGTACCATGAAGGCTGCCTAACGAGTAAGTAGTTGGGTGGCTAGAAATGCGTTCAGCCTGTAGTAGGTAGGATATATCCGGCAATCAGTCATGAGTTGTGGGATACCAAACAATAATTAATTAAATACTGTCAGTCTCGCGGCGGCTGGGTCCGTCTGGTCTCCGGGAAGAGGATGGTAACAAGGCGCGGAAACCTTGCTTAGTAAGAGGACGCCACGGCCGACGATAGTATGGTTATAATGGTTATACTAAGCACCTGACAAGAATATCGAGAGATGTAGAATGGGGTGAAGGACAATGTAACGTTAGTTAGATGTTTGCGAATGCCCTGGTTACACTATCGCTCCCTATGGGCTCGCCAGGCTACTTAAGTACGTTGCTATAGATGGGAGCCGCCAGAAGAGCCTCCAAAGAGGAGTTTGAGATTTTCATGTTGTACAAAAAAGCCCCTATATTATTTTTGTTTGATTATTTGTATTATTATATAAAAAAGTTTGATATGAAGGTGAAAATAAGATATTAATAATATGAGGAAGAGTAAAAAGTCATAATAATAACTAAAAGAAATAAATATATATTTGAAATGTACTCCAACATTTTCACAGCTATACATAGTATTATCATAAATCATCTCATCATTGCTCGGGTCTTGGCACTAGACATAAGCTTTTTCAGGGCCACGCACCAGAACAAAATCTCTAGCGCTAGGTCAAAACTTCTCGGCTGTGGCCCCTGGAGCTTTGCTCTGGTCAACAACTGTCACGGCGGACCTCAACCTATTGATATTCATGGAGCGCTATTAGAACATCATCAACACTTGCATACGTCCATCATTGTGTTCTTTAGAATCTGCGGCCGTTATCAGCTGGAGAATCCAAAAGCTCCAGTCACTTCTATTTTCACAGCCTCTTTCGCGTTCGTTCCTCGACTTGTTGTCGCTATAATGTCTTTAACAGAGGCTCCCATACCCACCTTCATGGGCGTGCCGATGAAGCATGTTTCGTTGGTCACGGTTAGTTTGGTTACATCCTGGTTCAATATACTATCACCTGTGCTAATAAAGCTACGACAGTTGTGTTTCCAAAACTCGGGACTGATTCTTGTACGTCATGCTGGGACACATGGGAGAAGACAAAGATTCGATATTAATCAAGCGGATTTCCCATATAGCTCATGCACTACTCTCGAATAATGCCAGTTACGGGTGCTGGCCGCTACCTTACTTCCACGGCAGTATTCTTGAACGAAGTCATCAAGCTGCTGATTTGCATAATGGTTGCCTTACGAGATAGACGGAAAATTGATGGATCGTCATCAACGTTGGCCACAAACCTACGGGGCCTTTGGGCAGATGTTTTTAAAGCTGATAGCTGGAAGCTGGCCATTCCAGCCGCCTTATATACATTCCAGAACAATCTTCAATATGTTGCAGTGTCCAATCTCGACGCAGCGACTTTCCAGGTGACCTACCAATTAAAGATTATTACAACTGCATTGTTCAGTGTTACGATGTTGCACCGCAAACTGTCTATGAACCAATGGATATCACTGTTCCTCCTGACAGCTGGAATTGCAATTGTCCAGTTACCCGCAACGGCTACCACACCGAAACCGCCCGTTCAGCACGGTGATGGAGAGCAGAAGAGGTCTCTTTTTACCAGGGAAGGTGGGTACGACGAAAGTCACATGGATCGAGCAGTCGGCCTCATCGCTGTCATAATCGCCTGTACCATTTCTGGCCTTGCAGGTGTTTACTTTGAAAAGGTCCTTAAAGGCTCATCGACTTCCTTGTGGGTCAGGAATATTCAGCTCTCATTTTACTCGCTGTTTCCAGCATTGTTTATTGGAGTTATGTTGAAAGATGGCCACGAGATTTTGCAACGAGGGTTCTTCGACGGATACAATGGTGTCGTTTGGACTGCAATCGCATTCCAGGCAGCAGGAGGGATTGTTGTGGCTCTGTGCGTGAATTTCGCAGACAATATTGCAAAGAACTTTGCTACGAGCATCAGTATCTTGTTGAGCTCTATAGCCAGCGTATACTTTTTTGACTTCGTCTTTACATTTTGGGTATGCCCTCCTTTGCTAGTTTATCCCAGCTACTGTTCTCATAGATTTAGGAGCCCACTAACGGTTTTATAAGTTTGTGATTGGGGCATCAATTGTCTTATTTGCCACCTTCCTTTACTCCAAGCCGGACGCCCCGAAGAAGGAGGAGATCGCTTATATTCCACTTGAGAATACCAAAGTTGGTGACGACGATGAAGCCGCTTCTATCGCAAACGTCAGCAACGGCGATCTTGGAGTGCGGTCAGCAATGCCCTCTGGAAACGACCCCAAGCGATATGAGTGAGACACAAAAAGGAACGATTCGAGAAAGCCCGCCGACTGGGTAGCCAGTATCTTAGTCTGGTTTTTGAATCAGTATTGAACTATGGAGTTATATATAGACGGTGGGGGTTTTTATTTTTCACGATGAATACCCAATTAATAAGTTTTAGGATACGCGTGCATGTTATCAAATTTGAGCATTTTTTGTAGATAGTTTGAAGTAGGATGTTTACAGTCAATAGTCTCGCAATTGTTCTTATGCGCATACCTATGTTCCTACCTACAGTGTACTCAGCTACCTATTCCCTCTGTTCTTCATTGTATGTTTGTTTGTGGGTCAATCAATACTTAGCCACCGGTACGATCTCAAGCACGTTGACCTGGTCTTGGCGTTGCCTGGGAAGTTCTTTACCTACCGGGTCAAACACAGGTTAACCTGCTCTACTTATTTATCTACTCTACTCTGTAACAAGAGTTCTACATAAAGCCCTAAGTTATATACAGTATCTACATCTATCTACATTCCCTGAGCCCCGGTCGACATGAACCCTTGAAAGGTGTCCCAGGTTGGTCAGAACCCTTGCTCGCCATCAGCTCTCCCTGCGAATTGATTGGCATCAGAGTCTCTATTTGAGCCTTCTTACACAATACTTTGTTCAGACAACACCGTCGATCACCCCTCCTGCGCGTGAACGAATAATTATAACCCATCTAGAGACTCCAATATAATATCTCTTTCGGGGCTATTGACTGCCATACTGTCAACGGGACTTCGACATCCTCAGCTACTTGACACAACTGTATTCATCCTGTGGTCACGATGGCAACCTACTCGTCTATTTCCCCTTCTTCTCCAACTCCAGCTCCCAAAAATGACCATTCGAATGCACCTTCGCCAGCTGCTTCACCGCGGCGTGAGGCATCGGGTCCTCCGCGCCTGTCGCTTGATTTCGATAGACTCACCTTCGATGGGAACTCGAGCTCCCTTGGGGTCTCGAGTCTGGACTTTGTCAAATCAACGATTCCTTCTGAGCCAAGCTACGATATGGTGGATTCGGACTCTAGCTGTGACAAGGGTCAGCTCCAGGGAAGCGATTATCTCACCTCCCCAGGGGTCAATACTCCTTTCGATGTAAATTTGCGGCTGAAAGGGGTAGATAATAGACCGAGGGCGGAGACGAGATATCTACAACTCGATGGAGTAAGCGACGAAAGGTTCTCCAGACCGTCGGCGTCCTCGCCAAAATATACCAATCCTATTTCGAATCCCAGATCTGGAGGGCTACAGGTGCGAAATGGTGTGGACACTCCAACTACTGAGTTAGAGTCGCCTGCATCGTCGTTTATCGAGCCACGACAGCACACACAAAGCCGAGCACAAGAACATCGATACATTCCCTACAATCCGCATAGTAGGCAACCATTAACCCTTCCTCCGTCCACTGATGGCTTCGACGAACGGTCGCTCCCATCAGAGAACCGTTTGTTCGACGATTTCGACGGTGTTCACTGTGAAATCGATCTACATCTTGATCTGCCAGTGTCATACACAAATAGGCCGATGTCGTACGCACACCTACCACCACTGTCACAACAGCCACCTCAGCCACCTTTGGTCTACTATCCCGCACCGGTACCCGCAATGCTGAATCTGCCACCCCAACTGGCAAAGCCTCGCAGTAACCGCGAATCTCAAATCCTCTCAAATAGAAAGTCAATAGCAGGCTTTCCCTTAGATGCTGCCGATGGCCCCGTTGAAGACAAGAAGAAAGATTTCCGTCGCAGCCTGGCGAATCTTCCTCCTCAACTGCGGGCTTCAGTATTCTTTGATCAGCCGCTTGCAACACCAGAAGTTGAATTGAAAGAGGAAAGTGCAGTCGCCACGTTGGACAGCATCTTGGACGCTGCCGCGAAATCACCGCCAGTTGCTTTTACGGAACACCCAATTGCAGCAGGTCCGGCGTTTCAGCGCCCTGACCATGCGCGCAGCAGATCATCTGTAATGCTGAATAATAGGCAAAGCGTGGTATCCTTGGGGCCACACCTCAATAATAGGCATAGCGTCGCAAATTTATGTGCCTACAGATCAGCCGTAGCCTTGGTAAACGACGACCGTCCCTATCACCAAAGACAGTCATCACAGTTATCCCTACCAGAAAGATCAGGCAGTGGCGGGGAGTCACATGAGGAACATCCACAGGATGTTGACTACGGTCGTCCGGACTCTCAGGTTTTGGGACCTGGTATGCAGTGTCTGCCGCCTCAAGGACGAAATACACCTTCGCCAATGCCTCCCACGGATCCTAATGCCCTTCCCACCACATTGTTAGCCGAGCTAGAAGCGAGGAAAGTACAATTACGCAGCCGGAATCGCACTGCTGCAACAGCGTTTCCTACGGGTATGAGATCTACGTTGCTCGAACTTGATGCTGTCGCACAAGTTCAGAAGAAAGCAAGGGCACAGAAGCGAACGAACTTAGCGTGGGAAAACCCTGATGATATAAGAACAGAAGAACCGGATGAAGATGTTCCACTAGGATTGCTCTATGCAGGGGCTAATCATGGCGGCGGTCAGACAAGGAAACATGATCCTAACGGTCTCCACGCAATGGGGGATGAAGACATCCCATTAGGATTGATTGTGAAGAGGGAGATAGAGGATAATGAGCCGTTAAGTAAGAGAAAGGAGAGACTCAAAGGACCGATATCTGATACTCCTGCTCAGGACTCAAAACGGGCTACCGTGTATATCGATGTCCCAGGTATAGATGCGCCCCAGCCACAAAATGACGAAGAAGTAGAGGACGAAACACTTGCGGAGCGTTTGAAACGCATGCGAGAGCAGAAAGAAAGAGAGAAAATCGGGTTTGGTACCGGGAGCCTTGGCTTGTCGTTGGATGACGAGGAGGCAATGAAGAAAAAATCTCCAACTCAAACCCTACTAGGAGAAAGGGAGGAAACCCTTGGCCAACGCCGCCGCCGGTTACAGCAGGAGAAAGACCAACGAGAGAAATTTAAGCGGGAGAGTATAGTTTCGCAACAGGAGGTCCGGCAGAGGAATATGATGGATATCATTCAACACCAGCAAAATCTTCCGTTACATTTGAGAAGTCAAAGTGCGATGGCGGGAATGCTAAATCCTGGTGTGAACACCTATTCGGGAGCTGGTGGCTTTTTAGGTGCGATACCAGGGGTCAATGCACCATTGGCAGGTGGTGGCATGTTGGGGATGGGTGGTGGATCACCCGCTACAGGCATGGGAATGACGAACCATGCTATGGGGGTAAGGTCTCAGAAATCCATTATGATGGGAGGGGGTGGTATGGGAATGCCATATGCTGGGGGCGTGCAGATGCAGATGCAGGCGCCGATGCAAAACGCAAAGCAAATGGAGATGGTGGAGAGGTGGAGAAGCAGTGTTATGGGTGGCAACCCAAGCTGATTCTGATACCCTGAGACTCTTTTGAGTGTTGGTGAAGCCAAATGGGCATTTTCTTTGTCGAGCATACATTGTTGTGGAGTCTGGGGATGCTTTTCCTTCTTCATTTGTCTCATATATGGACTCACAATTCTCTTTCCCTCTAATCTAGGACAAAGGACATAATCTCTGGCTTGCTGATTGATGTTTCAACAGAGCAATTTATTTCTTTTGTTTGTGAACTGCGCTGTTGACGCTCTTTTTTCTTTTGGGAGACACATAGACGCTGCATCTCGGGTGGGGGCTAACGGGACGATATTTTCATTGAAGATTCTTTTCATGCTTTTGTTTCCTGCTTCTGTTTCTTATTTTTTTTAGTATCCTTAATAGGTATTAATCGAAGGACGGTAGTGGGCAATATATTTCCGAGCGCGACGGATGAAGGGGTATTGTATCATGTTGTGCAATACGCTGAACTAGGACGCCAAGCCAAGCGTAGCTCAATACTTGGGTCTTTTCTTATGTACCAAAAATGCCGAAAAAGAAGACAAAGCGCTAGCCTTAAGACCCTGCTACAAACAAGTATTTATGTATGGTTGGATGCACAGTTTACGGGTGGTTACGTATATACAACGTTTTGGTACCGTTGGTTTTTTGGTAGCCTAATGCCGGAAGATTATTCGATTGTTGTGTAAGTACAGTCAGTACATGTACATAAATTAGGTAGGTATCAGTGATTACGACGGCACCAGGTATACGGTTTCTAAATTTACATACTTCTTTTTGTAGATCTGTTGACTCACCTAGTCAACTTTGACAGTAGTATTATTACTTATATACTTGGTTATATTATTCGGTTGAGTTGTTTGAGTGGCTTGGTGGAGAGGGGGGGTGGGTATTGCTTGTACAGATGCGTGTCGACGTAGTTTTGCATATTGGATGGAAGGTCTGTATCCGGAGGCTACATACGTATATGTACAGTAATATTCAACCAAACTTTATACTGTACTCTTAGTTAACGCAGATAGGTAGCCCAGATATCTGGTAAATTCTGGTCGCTGGAAAATATGAGTAGTCTGGGCTGGCCAATGATTAATACCGCTGGTCCCCTTCATATTTTCCTGGTCCTGGGTTTGATTTGTTTATTTGTACGGAGTACTACTGGATCGGGCCGTATGCAACTGTCAACCACCGAGTGTGCATCTCCTACTCCAGATTTGGTATGGGTAGCATGTTCCCAAATGGAGGGTGCATACATGCATACATGCATAAGTACATACATGTACATAGGTACAGTATGCAATATCTGCAAGTAAGTAATGTTTGCGGAATAAATCATCGAGATCGTCTGGTCGATATGCGTCGCACGAGTGTGGAGGCTATAAATAGCGAAGCCATCCGCTACCTAAGCCGTTCGCTTGGTGGCTGTAGGCGGGTGCTTGAGGTGTGCAGATCATATCATATCTCCGGGGGGGGGGGGGGGGAATTGAAAGGTTTCTAGACCTAGACCTTGCTTCTGGCGGGTACATTTGTTACATTTGTATGTGTCTCCGAAAATCTGCAGAATATGGAATATAAACTGTAGATGGGCATCCACTTGTACTGGAGGGCTTCCAGCACAGTATCTGAGACTTCTGACCTATGCACCTGTACTACCGTACTGGTGGTACTCAGTAAAGTAACCTTGCGCCCTTTGCTGCTCTGCTCTGCTCTGCTCCATTAATCTTCTCGCTGCACCCCATTGCAACCCCTCCAATAACCAACCCCATATTGTATCACCTGGATCACAGCCCTTGTCTTCTTCAGTTGCAGCTATCAGATCAGCATATCCTGAACAGAAGTAAGTAAGTAGGTATATAGGGTATTAGGGTATACATATACAGGTACTGCAAGCCTAAGGCCAAACTTCCTCCAGTGGCCAAAGAGACTGACTCAGGCACCCCACCAGGGCGATCGCCGTCATCTTTTTCAGAAACATTTCAATACAACTTCTCCAGTTGACTCCTGCTGTATAGCACAGCGAACCTTACCCAGCTCGGCTCTGTTGCCGAAACTGTCCCACCCCAACACGCTGCAGCCGCTGAGGGCTACAAAAGCGGACTGGCAGGTGTCTTGAGTCTCCAGTTAACGTTACCTTACCGAGGAAAACAAACTCCCGCCTTGGTTCGTCCAAATTACTCTGGATTACAATTCCTGGCAAGTCACAGCAATTTTATAGCTGGACGGGAAGGATCGATCCCCTCTTTATATTTCAGACCCAAGGACAGATACTTTCTGCGAATGAGAAGCTGCGGTTGTTAGAACTTTAAACATCTTTTTGTTGCTTTTGACGGCACGGCACGGTGAGTCGTAGAGGTGGGATTTTGGAAAGAGCGAGAAAACACACGACAGGAAACGAGAATATTGAGGCGGGCCTACCACAATGCCAATGCTCAACTTACTGCGCTCACACAGGCGGAGTCCATCTGCGCAATCTACGACGACTCAAGATGGATTACACCAACAGCAGCAGAACCAGCAGTACAATAGCCGACCGCAACATGCCCATGCACAGCCAGCGACGGCGATACAATTTCTCCCGCAAAGTCAGAGGCAGTCAGCATCATCGTCACCTGCTCCTTCGCAAGCATCCATGGACCACTCTTCAACCGCAGCCTCCACCCTTCCCCAACTCAATTTTGATTCCCAAGGCCTCCTAGGCACAACATCGCCAACTGGGTTCCTGGGTGGTGCATTTGGTGGCTCATCTAACTCATTAGCCTCCTCTGTGGCCCCAGCATCGGCGACTATTATTTCCTCGCCCACTCCTGTAATCATAACTACAGGCTCCTCACCTCGGTTAGGGAGTCCAAGTTTGAATAAAGCGCTTCCAGCGCCGCCGCCGCCGTTGGCGCAGACTCCCCCGCCTACATTGCAATTTCCGCAGACATTACAACCGCCTTCATCACCTTCGCCGGCGCATTCGAGGCCGGGGACGGGTGGGTCAGGGAAATATAGCATATTTGGACAAGGCCATTCGGGGCCATCGGCTTCACACACACAATTACCCCCACTGCTGACAGGCCTTGCCGGTAGTGGTGGAGGTCATGGGAAACAAAAGGAGAAGGAAAAAGAGGTGCATACAACCCCGCCCCCCGCGGCATCAGGTCACGGGAAGCGGAATCATGCAAAATTGAATATTCTCAGCTCTATGACACTGTTGATGCGCAGACGGACTGGGCAAAGTGGCACACTAGGCGAGAGCTCACGGAAGGCGGGAGCAAGGGATTTACCCGATGATTTCGACCCGGGGATTATCTACGCCACTCGGCATCCCGACTGGTCATCACCGGGGCCGAAGAGGCCACCGGTGGATGTAATTAACGCGAGGCCGGGCAAGGATGGGAAGGTGCTGAGTCCAGCGCTTGCGGGGAAAATGAGAGGGGAGGGAGAGGAGCATATGGAGAGGCAGAGGACGCCGTTGTTCAAGGAGCATTTTGAAGAAGAGGAGGCGACAGGCCCAAAGATGCAGGTTGGGAGTCAAGGGAGTCCGCCGCCGCAGCAGAAGAAAATTGGTGTTCAGGCTGGGGAAGTGAGAGTGTATGGACCACCACCGCCACAACCCCAGTTGGGGTTGGTGCCACCGGCGGAAGTTAAGACTCCGCAGATGGTGCAGTCGCCCCAGATGGGAGCGACGTCGTCTCCGGCAGTGTCGATGGGGACAACATTGGTAGAGAAATCACCGTCTGTTGGGGCCCCAGCAATAATACCTGTGACAACAGACAGTCCTGCGAACAATCTTGCGCCTGCAAAATCCACTGCGTCATCTACCTCCTCGTCGTCGTCGGCGCCGAGTGAGAATGATGATGCATATCCGCCAATTAGGAGGAAGGGAGTCACACTTGTTGATCATCCGCTATCATTACCGAGGCACCTAATGAATAATAGCTCCCGGTTCAGCTTTGAGGCAAGTAGTGCTACGGGATCGAGTCCTGGCATTGAAGATGAACCAGCTGCGGGGACGGGGGGGTCACAGACGCCGACCGATGGGAATACTGTTGGGCTTGCGATGACGAAGGATGGGACACCGTCGCCAACGAGGCAGCAAATGATGGGGGGAATTGGGTTGGGGTTGGGGTTGGGGTTGGGTGTGGGTGTGGGTGTGGGAGTGGGCACGGGCGCGGGGGCGCATAAGAGACAGCCCCCGAGGAGGACGCCTGCAAGGTGGAGGGATGATGACAGTGAGCATGAGGAGGGGGTGGTGAATATAGCAAGTTATGAGAATGAGGAAGATGACTTATATTATGATGATGGAATTATACTTGGCGATGATGATGGTGAGGAACAGGGATTTGGAAATGGTGATGATTATGGGGGGATGGAGTCTGCGAGGTTGGAGCTAGGCGGGTTACCGCCGCAAGTACCACTGACACATACGTCTATGACGGGGCCTGGGTTGGGAAGCAGTGGGAATGATTTAGTTGTAGAAACGGCTTCGTTAGAACATACGATTGGTGGAGTTAGGGATAAAGATGGACCAAGTGCGTTCCCGCCGTTTATGAATCCAATTGGCGGAGGGCTGGGGTATCAGAAGCAACTTGAACATTTTTATACACCAGATGTCATGAGGTTGAATGCGCATGGTCTGCCACTATCATTACAGACGCTGGATCAGTCATTGTGTAAAATCAAGCAACAGCAACAGGGATTACAGAGGCAGGATAGTGATGAGCTTGACTCTCCGGCACCGGGATTCGGGAGTGAGATTGACCCGGGGTATCTATCGCTCCAACAGCCGCAACATCACCTTCAATTGGGGGTGGGGGATGGAGAGGAGCCGATGAACTTTGACGATGAAGATGATATGGATGATCCTATGGTTGCGGCAGCGAACGCAGAGGTGCTCGCGTACGATACTGATGGAGAGTATGGCCAGGAGTTTGGATTCTACAGCGCGAGTGAGGCGGGGAATGTCTCTGCAGAACAACTTTTCGCTGGAGGGTATTTTGGGGAAGCGGGAATGAATCTGGGACAGCCGAGACCGTTTTTGGTGAGGAGACCGAGTTTGACGCCAATTAGCGAGAGGAGTGAGTGTTCGTATAGGAATAGTATGGTGTTTGGGTTTGAGAATACGCCGGTGAGTAGAGGTGGTGGGGCTGGGAGTGCACTGGGGGGCAGTGTGCATCCGTTGGCGTTGAGTCAGAGTTTGGCGGGATTGACGCTGGATGGGGATGGTTCGGTGGGGCAGGTTGGGCAAGCGCAGGGGTGCCAGGATGATATGACTCGCAGTCAGTTGTTGAAGTTTAGGAGATCTTGGGGGGGTGGGAGTCAGGCGGGGAGTCTGAAGAGTGCACCGGGGTCACCAGGGGGTCCGGGTAGGTTGGATGCAGGAGCAGCTGGACAGAGCCCGGCGATGAGTAGCAGTAGCCCTATTGTTTCTCCCGGACAAGGTGTTTCACTTGGAGGGCTGGGAATGAGCCCTGGTGCGTATGGGATGTATGGATTACACGACTGGACGGACTTGCCTGTCAATATGAACATGGCAGGGATGAATATTGCGGGGATGAATATGAGCTTGGGTGTACCCCCTATGGGCTTCGGAATGACACCAGGATTGACGATTCAGCAACAAATTGATCAGATTAATCAGAGCGGTGGTGGGGGAACAAGTCCTGGAGGATTGAGCCCTGGAGGATTAATGACGGGGAGTGCGGTAGGGCAGCAGCAGTTGTTACAGGTGTTGATGGATAATGCGCAGAAGGAGGGTGGGGTCAGTGCGTACCCGTTGCATATGTATCAGCCTGCTATAGGGTCGCCGGCGGGTGCAGGGGGACAGAATCTACAGCAGCAGGTACTCATGCAACAGCCGCAGCAGCAGCAGCACGAGCAACCCAGTGATGCCGACGAGGATGATTACGAAGCAGAATGCCCGGACCTCGACGACTACCCGGATGACTCGGAGTATCCAGTTGATCACGACCCGGTGGAGGTGTACCCTGGTACCTCTCACCCTTATAGTGACATAGATGCATCGGATCCATACTCCAACCAAAATACCGGACTCGCGAGAAATACCTCCGCAGGAAGGCAATCCACAGCAGGGGACTCGAGTTATGCGAGCGCGCTGGGCTCGCCGACGAGTGAGGCGGAGAAAGGGGAGGGGAGGGTGAGCTTGGATGAAGTGGGGTTAGGGCAGGCGCATGGGGTGCAGATGGGGGTTGGGTATGAAGGGGCGCTGGGAAGGAGGAGAAGTGAGAGGAGTGGATGATGGCGGACGGGGGAAAAACGGGTTTTATTAACCTTGGTATATATGATGTAGAAATATGTATATTGAGGCATGGGGTATCGGTGTAGAGGGGGTAAAGGGGGAGGATTAAATTTTGGGGGGGCTTTTGTGCAGTGCTTGTTGTTTTATTTTGGGTTTACTCATGGGATGGCGTTTTTTTGAGATTTTGAGTCGTTTTCTTGCGTGTTAAACAAACCATGGGGTGGGAGGGGAAGGAAGTGGGTTTCTTCAGGGTAAATTAATTTTTACAATTCCTAATTTAGGATTATTTTATGAGATCTCGTGAAGTCTTGAGACAGCTTTGAGATACATACTTGCTTCCATACGGATCTCCATATTCAGCATGTCTCCGCTCATCGTCTTTCCATTACCGGTATCCGCCATACTATCGGAATACCCTGGTTACTGTCTCTGCTGGTGTCGATATGCTCTCATGCATGCAAAAACACATCATTACACGCCCACCAAAATGGGGGGGGAGGAGGAGGGGGGGGGGGTCTCTTGCCAGGAATGTTATTCTCTCTAGCCCTAGCCTTTTTTGTTCGCACACATATATCGTATACAATCGAGGCCCCCTCCCCTCCTGAGCGGGGGGGGGGGGGGGATACATTTACGCTGCTAATACGGATATATCTTCTTTGAGAATATACTCTGCCGCCCTAGAGCTAGCGGCGCTAGCAAAAAGCAATCAATTTCTGAACGAGCGAAACGAACGTTTTCGTTTTGGAGAGTTCAAAATAACTAATGTCGGTTGGGTGAGACCTCTCCTCCCTCTCCTCCCTCTCCTCCCCCTCCTTCTCAATACCTCAATACTCAATACCATTTCAATTCAATTACCCATATATAACACAAACAAATACACACACACACACAACACACACACACACACACACACACACACTCTCTCTCTCTCTCTCTCTCTCTCTCTCTCTTTCTCTCCGACAAACAGATAAACCTCCCCCCACCCCCTCCTTCCCAAATCCTGCATTTTCAGGGTAAACTGCCAGGCCTGTATGGAAGGGGTGGGGCCTGCCACTGCCACATAACATTTGTATTTCTAAGCAAAGTTATTTTCTAATTCGCGCTTTTTGACCCCCGTCTATGTGAACGGGTCTTTCTTGTAACAAACGGTGGTTTATAAAGCGCCCCACCCCCCCCTCCCTCTCTTACCGGTTGAAATCGAGGTTTTCATATTCTTTTTCACAAGCATACCTTAAATAAACGCACCCCATCCAAACCACTTTCTTTTTTTTTTTCTATTTTTTTTTTTATTTAAAAGAAAATGGAGTATTACCCTCAATTGTCAATTTCAGTGGGAAAGTTTTCATCAAATGGCAGTTCTGTACACATGGAAGCATGGGGAGAATATCAATATAGAGGTAATTTTTGTTCACACCCAAACGCAAAAGCAAAGCAAAATCATATCATAAAAGTTAGATATCATCGCTCACTCCTCCCACTCCGACCGCCCAACCTCCGCCCCACCGCTCACTCTCCCAAAAACACTGCTATCGCCCCTGTTAATCTCTTCCCCACCACCTCCCCCGTCCCCGCAAATGGCAATCCTACAACCAAATCCCCCCTTCCATCCCCGCCTATATCCCCCCACACCACCGCCTCACCAAACCTCGCCTTCTGGTCCTCTGGGCCAATCAACACCCTTTTCGCTTTAACCTCCCACACCTCCCTTCGTCCCTCACCAAGAACAACCTGGTTCCGTTTCCTCTTTCGTAGCAAATCCCCATCACTAGTATGTGGCGCGTATAGCAGGATTTCATCTACATCAACCCACCACACCGCCCCTCTCTCCTCCGCCGCAAACCCACTTCCCACAAACAGCCCCTTCCTTCCTCCAGCTGCGGGAGCAAGAATTCTCCCAAACCTCGCAAACTTCTCCTCCTCTTCATCCCCCACCTCCGCAACCAGCCTCACTCCGCTACGACGACCACCACCAAGGATGTAAACCCTCACCACCCCTCTCCCGCCCCGTTCCCCTGGTGCCGAAATCGCAATCCACTCCTCCCCATGGGGTGTTATTCCCACCGCAATCGCTTTCCCGAAATCAATCCTCTTACTCTTACCCTCACTCTCACTCCCCGCCGGAAGTGGGATTGTAAAAGTGAGGCCAAAATCCATTAAAGATTTATCATAGCGGTACGCATATACCATATTCTGTCCTGGGGCACCGATCAACAGCGTCCCGGAAACGGGGGTAACTACCAGTGCGGAGCCAAACCTCGGCGGGGGGAGTTGTGCACAGGGGTCCTCTCCCGCTGGTCTCGGTGGTGGGAAGATAGTCCACATCATGGGCTGCGCCGTTCCCTCGTCCGACTGTACCAAAACCTCTACAGGTTGCTTCTTGATATTTCCTATAGCCCCTACTCCAGGGAACTTCGCCACCTGTACAAACCCCCTCTGCGCATAAAAGAATCCCCATGGGCACTTCCCCGGCGGGGGAGATTCCTCCGCATCGCTCATCGGACTCCCAATCACCAACTCCTCCCCCGCCTCCTCCGTGAGTTTGCCAGAAGTTAATACCTCCCCCCACAATTTCGCCCCTCTTCCGCCTAGAGGCGCGCCAAACCCAAACCATGTTTGTATTTTGTTTGCACCATAGAAGATGTCGATTTTCCCCGCTGGGTGCTGGTCGTATGGGAGGGCGAGGTCAAAAGTTTGTGGGCCGGGTGAGGCAATGGCGAGGAAGCTGTGGTTGTTGTCGGGGAGAGGAGACCAGGTGGTCATGGAGTGGCCAAAACGGACGTTGGAGGTAGCTTGTTCGTCCCGGGACGGCGCCTGGCGGCGGTGGAGAGGGCGGGATTTGTCAAGAGGGGTTAGATGGGTTTTGGATTGGGTGGTCTTCCCATCGAGCTGGGAGAGAGGCAGGATATATACGCTTCCTGCGTTGGGGTGAAAAGAGTCCTCGGTTTCGAGGGGAGCGGTTATGGCAATGTGTGGGGCGGGGTCAGCTAGGGATGGCCCAATGGCGCCGACGGAGAAGGCGTGACCGAATTGGGCGTATGGAACGTAGGTGGAGATGTACGTTGGGTCAGCGAATTTAGGCACTGTGGGGTCGGAGGACGGAAGGTATTCCTTGCGCAGTAGGGCGCTGTCCGACAGCGCATCGCGGTATTCGTACGTCATTACGCCGAACTTGTTGCTTGAGCGCAGCTCGACACGCCTCTCTGCTGCCTCCAGCGCCGCGGCAAAGCCCGGTACATCTCGTAAACCTATATGGCTGTCATGTGCTTCCCCAGTCCTGCTCCACCCTATTCTTGCCCTAAAAACATCACATAGACCCCATTCTGCCCCCTCAGCAGCTGGCGTCCCATGCACATACCACCTTGTCAGATTAGCCCAGCAATACGCCGTACTGCTCGCCATCTCCTCCACTCCACCTAAATAATACCCATCAATTTCCGTCACCATGGTGGGGCTTTTTTCGGCATATGACTTGTACCACTTAGAGGCGAGAGATAGCTCTGTCTTGAGCACCGCAAGCCCTCTGACAGCACAGGACTGAAGTTTCGCCGCGGAGACACTGCGCCCCATGCGTGCGTAGACAGCGATAATATCTGCAATGGGGACGGACCAGCTCGAGGAGACCCACGAGGCTCCATTCGGCACGGTAAAGCGGGTTGCGAAGAGGACGTCCCCACCCAACTCGATGGTGTCGTGCGCATCTTTGAGATTGTAGCTAAAGTCATTCATTGCAACGTTTTTCAAGAAGCTACTGGCAAGCCGGATGGAGCGCCATGTTTCGTCTGTCCAGAAACCTCGTTAGCCACGGGAGTGGGAGTTTTGCTATTCTGTCAGTGGGCTTACCGGCAGTTTGATGTGACGATAGAGCAAACCCGAAGCTTATCAGCGTGCGGAGATGGGCCTTCTCATCGTCGTCTAAGACCCTCAAAGGTTCACTGCCTTGTAGGCCGTATTTCCCAGTCACATAATCTGCCCATGCCCTTTGGAATGGCGGCCAATGTGCCGCTTCAGCGTCCTGATCGGACCAGAGACAGTGGTAGCCCCAGTCGGGGAAGAATGCTCCGGCTTGAGTTACGGGGACGCTTTCTGGGGCGTTCATGTACTGTGAGAAGAGCTCGCGGACGGATTCTTCGGCAGCGGCGTTGCTGGTGGAGGGGAGTGAGTAGAGGAATTGCGCGCGGCGGAGAACCTCATTGTGGACACTTGGGGGGGGGGGGGAAGGATGTTAGCGATGGCATTGGAAGCCCGTGTCTCTCCCTGTGGGACTTACAGCACGCCACAGGCCTTTGTTAGAGTAGAGAGCGATGAGGAGAGAAGCAAGAGTGAACGAAGGAGTATTGCACCTCGCATCCTATCCCTTGATTTCTTGTCTTGAAGCAGCGAAAGCAGCGAAAGCAACAGCACGGACGCAATAGGGGGTATCGAGGATGTATGAATAAACAAATGAAAGATATATGATATTCTAACGAAACAAAAAGCTCACCTCACTGTCTTTGTCGACCTTCAGAGGCAGTAAGGCAGTAATGCAATATGCATGCAACATCACCGCTGCAACGCATCATGCCCACCGCCCGGCAAGCATCAAGGGGCCAGGAGAGTAAGGGTAAACAGTGCAAGAATCCGGCCTCAGCAAGGGACCAGAGGCTCGATATTTGTGCTTCACGGCAGACAGCACGAGTCCGGAGAGCTGCACTGCGCGGGAGGGGGATCGAGACAAGGATCATGATGATATTCTGCGGGCCCGTTCAGTTGGCTGGCTTGAGCGATGCAGCTCATCACCCGGCTCGCATACAGGTGGGTGAGTACATATGTACAGTACATACCTACTCCCCGAGCAAGGCCATTGAGCAGTGACTGAGGTGGGCTGTTGGGGGCGAGCGTTGGGAAGAAAGCCCTTGCCCTGGCCCGGGCACACCTGTATACAATATGTTAAGTGCATACATCAGGTAGGTGGGTGCGGTACGGTGCTGTAGGTACCGGTCGGTCGGTATATAACTGGTACATAACTGTACTGAGCTGGACAGGTGCCAAGCCACAAGATACTTGCATGTGCATGTGCATATTTACGTACATGCATATGCGGGCGCCATGCCGTATGCAGGATACATATGCAGGTATGTACGTCTCTATGTATACCGGTAACTTCTGCCGGGCCGGGCACCACTCAAACAATCGCGTCTGCCACTCACGTACGCAGCGTCGTATGAAGGCCGCCCCAGCAGCAATACTGAACATGCAACGGCAATTTCGATGACCGACAAACCCCCTCCAACGCCCAGCAGAAAGAGGAGACGCCTGCCATCGCCGCCCCCTCCGCTGACTTTCTATGCCCGCCCTCTCTTCCACCTGTCGCCCGTCTTTACAAAGTGGGCCAAGCTGACTGCTGAAGACGTTCACAGCCTGCAGACCCGCGCTGGCTTTGAAGGTGCGCAGTCCATTCTTGAAATGCGTCCCTCCCATATCTCTTCTGAGGAGTGAGGAATCCACCCCCCTCCCCAAGCTGACAGTCAGTCAAGGCCAGCATATCTACTTTTTCCTCAACCACCCCGTTCGATGGGTACGGCTGGTGGGGGCAGTAGTGTCCTTGGAGGAGTTTGAGGAGCAGGGAAGAGTCTTGATTCACCGTATGAACTCCCCTGCTTCTGACTCTGCAATGTGGCTAATACTTGCAAACACAGTGGACGACGGGAGTGGGAAAACCATTCAGCTAGTCTACTTCAAACATGACCCCAGCCGACAAAGTACTGGTGGTTCTCAGCATATAGACTTCCGCGACATCAGGCTACACTCGGTGGTCAAGGCAAAGGGAGAGATATCCGAGTTCCGTGACAGCAGGCAAATCACGCTCCGCAAGATTGGTATGTAGCAGCATCTGCACTGGTGGGTTAGAATGTGTGGCTGACCGGCAACTGTGCAGAGTTGGTAAAAGACACAAATGCCGAGGTTGATGCCTGGCGCATTGCGACTGCATTCAAGCGAGACATCTTGCTCAAACCATGGGTCATTTCGGACGAGCAGATTGAAAAAGAAAAAAGGAGGCGCCGCCACGAGCAGCGGGTAGCCGAGAGATCGGCGCTGGCGGCAGAAAAGAAAAGGCTGGCGCGGATAGCCGAGGAGAATGGGGCAGTAAATGGGAGGGTGCATCGGGATTCAAGCGCGGAAACAATACCGATTGAGCAGAAGCCAAAGGCATTTATTGGAAGGCGGCGGGAGAAGAAGCCGGAAGCCCAAGAGAACCGGCTTGTCGGCGTCAAGAGAGTGCGGGAGGAGGCGGCTGCGGAACCCCTTTCGCCTCACAATAAACGGGTGAAAAAAGAAGCTGCACTGGATGCGGTGGCTGATCGACAGAAAATACAGAAGATTCTGGCCCAGCGGGAGAATTTGGAGATTGCAGCCGCGAAGGCGGGCAAGAAGATTGTATATACCACAAAAACCAGGCAGAAAGTGAGGATAGAAGAGGAAACGGGGGAGGAGGAAGGGTTCCCGCGCAGAGGGTCGAAATCCCTTTACATGAACGGCGAGAGCCAACCCATGAAGGAGGGGGGGTTGCGATCAACAAGGAACCATGATAGGACCAAGCGTGCATCTTCCACCACCATCACCGCACGCAAGTCGTCCCGCATCCATTCACAACACAAAGACCGCCCCCCTAATGACAAGTCCAAATCAATTGCTCCCCTCCCGCCACCCGACCCAGAAATATTCACGCATCGCAGCCTAAAACTCGTCATCCTCAACCACATCCAAACCAGGGCCCTACATACTTTCTCCGTCTCTAACCTTCGCCTCGACCCCGAAATTGAGGCCCTCACAGCCAAGGTCGCCGCCCACAATCCCCCTCCTAAACCATCCACCACCACTACCACAATCACCACCACCACCGCCACCGCCGCCGCTACCACAACCACCACCACCACGACCACGACCACCACCACCATCTCCGCGCAGATTTTCCAAACCTACTGCGACGTCCTCAAAATCCTCGTCGAAGACGGCAACATCATCCGCGCCCCGCCCATCCCCGCACACACCTACATTGTCGTCGGGAAATGGAATCTCAACGATCTAATCCAGGAGGCGATTGCCACCGCCAAGGACCAGGCACGGCGAAAACTCGAGCGGGCGGAGAAGGAGAGGATTGAGGCGGAGAATGAGGAGGTGGAGACGTGGAAGAGGCCGGTGTATGGTGCTGCTATGAGGGCGGTGGGGAAGGTGATAGTTAGAAGTATTTGGATGAAGGCGAAGGAGAGGGGCGGGGGATGGCAGGGGGTGACGAAGGGGGTGGTGGCGGAGGTGGTGAAGGAGGTGTTGGAGGAGGAGGGGGGGTGGAGGGATACGGGGGGGGGGGTTTGGGAGTGGGAGGTGCAGGAGGGGTGGGAGTATGCGATTTGATTACACTAGCAAGGTTTTGGATTAGATTGGATTGGATTGGATTGGATAGATTGTCAGTGTTGAGTGTAGTTTGGATATGTAGGTTGAGCTTGCTCTTGAATTTTAGTATCGTAACGCGTGCGAGGGGGGGAGGTCATGTTTATAGGTAGCCTTGGGGTTTACATGTTTCTAAGTGAGAGTATATATTACATACGGTCTGGATAGATGGAGTTACCCTGAGCCTGAGGGTTTAGCCATTACCCGACAACAATCGTTTGTCCCTTGCCATTACCGCGCACCGTCAGATACAGTTACCTGTACCAACACACACATACACACACACAAAAATACGGGGGCGCTGCTTTGTTGTTGGGTTGGTATATAACTTGTGCCCTAGATGGGTTGCTGCTGTAGAGAAGACACGATCATAAATAACGTTATATCTGCAAGATGCACTCTGAAGAACCGATAGGTATCGCTGAGGGGATCGAGGAGGAGAAGAGGAGGAGGAGGAGGAGGAAGAAGAAGGAGGAGGAGGAGGAGGACTTGCTCCATGGCGCGGATATATTTGAGGATAGCGATGGTGATGATGTTGATGATGTTGATGATGATGATGATGATGGTACACCGCAGAATTTCTACTGCCTCATCACCGGCGCAAACAGGTACAACCCCCCCCCTCCCCCCATAGCTAAACTTGCTAATTATTTACAACCAGCGGCCTGGGGCTCTCTCTCTGCTGCCGCTTCCTGGCCCACTTCCTGCTCACGCGCCCGCCGAACCACCACCTAACGCTAATCTTCACGACGCGGTCCGCCGCGAAGTCCCTGCAGACAACAGAATACATTCTCACTTCGCTGCGGAAAACCCTGCTGGGCAGCAGCAGCAGCACCGCTGCAGGATACACGGCGAGATACACGCTCGTGCCGGCGTTCGTCGACCTCACGAACCTGCACTCCGTGTACGCGCTGTCCCTGCGTCTGCGAACGTCGTATCAAAAACTCGACTGGGTGTTTCTCAATGCCGGCGTGCTGACCACGGCTGCAGGCGGCGGCGTGGACTATCTCAAGGGTGCAAGGGACTTTTTCATAAACCCCGTCAAGGCGCTCACCACGCCCGAGTTTAAACTGCAGACACTGGGGGAGGTTGTTGTGCAGCAGGGCCCGCTGGAGGGGAAAGCCGCTCGGGTCCGCGGCACCCCCGGGGGGGATAACGCCGTTGTCGTGGTGGACGAGAATGACGGGCTGGGGTACATCTGGTGCGCAAACGTCTTTGGGCATTACTGCCTCGTCAAGGGGGTACTGGGGCTACTGTGTAACGGGGGCGTGAGGGCTGGCGAGCGCGCGAGGGTCGTGTGGACGAGTAGCCTTGACGGGCACGCGAGGAACTTGGACCCAAATGATATCCAGTGTGTGCGAGGCCAGGGCCCCTACGAGAGCAGTAAACGCCTCACCGACGTCCTCGCATTAACCTGGCAGTCCTCCGCGGGCGTGGACCCCACCTTCGCCGGCGAGGGCGCAACAGCCGCAGATAGCAACAGAAGACTCCCAAGGTTTTACTTGACTCACCCGGCTATCTGCGCGACAAATATCGCAGGCCAGCACCCCCTGATCTGGTACGTCATGCTCGCAATGTTCTACATTGTCAGGGTCATATGCGGGTCCCCGTGGCACCCAATCACAGCGTGGAAGGGCAACGCGGCGAATATGTATGTGGCGGAGGAGAGGGAGCGCGTGCTGGAGCGGAGGGGAAAGGTCAAGTGGGGGAGCGGGTGTGGCAGGTGGGGGGATGAGAGGGTGAGGGAGACGCTGGTGGAGGGGTTGGAGGCGGGGAAGGTGGGGCCGGAGATGGAGGAGGTGGGCAGGAGGTGTTGGGGCAGGATGGAGGAATTGAGGAGGGAGTGGGAGGGGAGGCTGGGGGGAGGGGGAGGGATTGGTGGTTGTGATTAGGAAGTATGCTTTGAAGAAGGAGGAGGAGGAGGAGGAGGAGGATTAGGGGTATATATTATCGCAGTCATTTCATGATATCTCATGTTATATCCACATACATTTTACCCATATATATATATCCATATAATATATCCACATAATATATCCACATAATATATAAATCCACAAGCTCTATAATAAAAATCTCTCAAAAAAAAAAAAAAAAAAAAGGTATCATAACAGCAATAGCAATATATAGACTCCTCTCCTCCCTTTTTCTTTCTTTCTTTCTTTCGTCTTTCGTCTTTCTCTCGTCTGCCTCTCTCTCTCTCTCTCTCTCTCGTGTGTGTATATATACTGTATATATATATAACTCCCCTTTTGTAGGTAAAAAATTTTTTTTTCTTTAAATTTTTTTTTTATGTGTTTTTATTATGTGTTTTTTATGCTGGGCGCAGAACAGAGGAGATTTATTTATTTTCCTTTTTTTTTGGGGGGGGGGGGGGGAAGGGAGGTTTTTTTTTTTTAAAAAAAAAAAAAAAAAAAAAAAGAAGAAGAAATAGAAACAGAGACAGAGACAAATCCCCTCGCAAACCCCTCCCACCCCCCCCTCCCCAAACACAAACCCCCCCCAAACACCCAACCACCCCCCCCCCCTCCCCCCGCGCCATGACCGCCCGCCCACAGCGCCGCCCAGCCTGCCTGCAGTGCCCGTCCCCCGCCAAAATCAAGCGGCCGAAGAACGGGCACGCACTATGCATCGCGCACTTCCTAAGCACGTTCGAGACCGAGGTCCTGCAGACGATGGAGACCAGCGGGCTATTTTCGCGGGGGGAAACCATAGCCATCGGAGCGTCAGGGGGCAAAGACTCCACAGTACTTGCCTCAGTGCTCAGCACGCTCAACACGCGGCATAATCTCGGGCTCAACCTACATCTGCTCTCGATAGACGAGGGCATCGTGGGTTATCGCGACCACTCCCTCGCGACTGTCCAGCGTAATGCGCGCCAATACGGTCTTCCCCTTACTGTCTTGTCGTATCGTGAGCTCTATGGTTGGACCATGGATGATGTGGTGGCGACGGTCGGGAAAAAGTCGAATTGTACCTACTGTGGTGTCTTCCGCCGTCAGGCGCTCGATCGGGGCTGCGAGATGCTTAATATCTCGCATGTTGTTACCGGTCATAACGCCGATGATATGGCGGAAACGGTGCTCATGAACCTCCTAAGAGGTGACCTTCCCCGCCTTGCACGCTGCACAGCAATCACTACACGAAGCAGCAGCAGCAGCAGCAGCAGCAGCGATGCCAGTGCAACGGTCCGCAGGAGCAAACCCTTAAAGTATGCCTATCAGAAGGAAATTGTCCTCTACGCGCATCATCGAAAGTTGGATTACTTTACCACAGAGTGTACATATGCGCCAGAGGCATTTAGAGGGAGCGCGAGGGACCTTGTCAAGGCTCTGGAGAGGGTCAGACCGACTGCGATCATGGATATTCTGAGGTCGGGAGAGGCATTTGCGGGATTACTGCGGCCCACGGACGGGAATAGGACACTGGTTCCACCGCAAAAGTGCGCAGAGAAGGAGTGTACTTGTAGTGATAGTCAAAACCCCTGCCATGGCAAAACAACAACAACAGCAACAACAACAACAACAAAAAACTCACCATCATCAAGCTCTATCCCCCTCGCAGACGAGGAAGACTCCCTCGGCACATGTTCCTCCACCTCCTTTGCCAGCGGAGAAGGAGCGATGCATATCCATGAAGCTCAACTACGCAACCTCCACCACCACCACCACCACCACCACACAACAGAAACTCCATCACCATCCTCCCCCTCCCCAAAAAACCCCACAGCAAAAAGAAAACAACAACTCCTCCGCAGCTGCACCCAATGCGGATACTTGACCTCCCAAGACCTCTGCCAGGCCTGCGTCATGCTACAGTCCCTCAACCGATCCAGGCCGGCCGTCATGGTGCAGATTGAGCACGATGGATGAAGATAACATGTAATGGTTTAAAGCGAGCGTTTTTTTTTTTTTTTTTTTTTACTTACTATGAAAAAGTTAGAGTTTTACCCTGATTTTGCATAATGTAGAGAACCCGGACCATTTTTATTTTTCTAAAAGATAAATCTACATAAATGTGCAGTGAACCCTCTAAGCTAATTCCCACTCAAACACCCCCGGCGGTCCCAGTAATTTACTTCAGCGGCTTCCTCATGGGCTCTACCACCGTACCCCTCTTGACCATAACCCTCGGCATCGTCGCCTCCTGGAACGTAGTCTTCGTGCTCCACTCCTTGCCAATAGGCAACCGCAGGGCCCTCTCATACTGTGCCTTCGTCTCAAACGGGAACGGCAAAGACGTAGCTTGATATTTAATATTCTGCATTCTTATTAGCCTGCTGTCTGTCCACCACCACCACCGCCCATGAAATATACCTTCTTCACCTTCTTTTCGCTAATGATAACCTTCTCCAACTTCGCATCCTTCCTCTTTTCCTTATCCACCCCCTGCACCACCTTTGTAAACCTCCCCCCTTTCCCAAACCCTCTTTTCTCAGCCTTTGCACGCTTCTTACTCTCATTGATACCAGCACCCGACCAGCTACCCCATCCGGGTAGGGTTCCATCAACTTCTTTAGTCTCATCCTCACCGACCTCCTGGTCCTTGTCGTCTTGAAATTCCGCTTGTACGTCGTCTCCCGCGAAAGCGCGGCGGACAAGCTCCCGGTGTTGAGTTGCGAGCGGGTTTTTCCGGCCACTGGAGGGGATAAGGTGGGTATTTGACTCGTCATCTTCAGCTTCGGAATCATCGCTACTATCTTTCTCGCCGGAGGGGCCTTCTGCAGTAGCAGCTGCAGGCTTCTTGTCCTCCTTGCCTTTATTTGGTGCAGTGGCGAGCATGCTGATGTCTGTAGAGACTAGCACGTCCTCGTCGGCCACGCTTTCTTTTAAAGCCTGCTCCGCTTGTAATACAGCCCGTCGTTCACGAGATAACTTTGCGTTGGCTTTTGCCGTCTTGCTGTCGCTGGCAGAAACGGTGGTAGACACGGACGATCGTAGGCGGGAATTATCAACGGCCGCGGTGGTCCAAGGATTTGCAGACACACGCTCTGGCGATGGCTGCCGTGCTGATAAGCCTCCGTGCCGAGGTTTACTCATTGAAGGGGTTGCGGTAGTAATAGACGGCGCTCCAGGCATCGAGAATGGGTTCTTGGAAATTATATTTTTACGCTTACCAATGTCAATAACGAATTCCAACTCCTGTTCTTCTTCCTCCACTTCTTCATCAGACCCAACACGGAACCCATCCTCAGTGACCCTCTTTTTCTGCATCGGCTTAGGAGCCTCATCCTTCCCCTTCTTCCTCACAGGCTTGAAGCTTCTCCGCCCCGCAATTTCCTCCGCCTCCTCTTCTCCTTCCTCATCAGATGCTCCTGACCCACGTTCCTCATGCTCAAGATCCTCTCTCAACATTGCCATTGTCTCCTCATTCTCCTTCCTTCTCGCTGCTTGAGCCTTCTGCATAAACTTCATCTGCATCAATCTCCCCATACTCGTCCCCTCATCTTTATCCAATCCATCTTGACCCACACCATCCAATTCCTTTAATAGCTTCCTCCTCTGTGCAGCTTCCTCATCAAATCCCTCTCCACCCTCCTCTACATAATCGCTCTCCTCCTCCTCACTCTCATCTTCCCCATCCACGGCCCCCGATTTTCCCCTGATCCTCCTTCGCAGCTCCTCCCCTCTACGAACCATCTCCACTGCATCGTCTCTAGCTTCCTCATCCCACATGCCTCTACCCGACTCCCTAAGGCCTTTCGCCCATCGACTCTGCTTATGCCGTAAACTCATCCTCTCCTCCGCGCGCCTCCTCTCTCGTTCCTCCTCATCGAGCTCCTCATCTGTGTCGCCGTTCAATGCTGCCTCAGCAGCAGCTAACCTCTCCCTATCCTTCTTGTGTATCCTCCTATAAGTCTTACTCTTGATCTTCTTAATCCGTTTTGCCCGAATTTCCTCTCTATACATCAACTCCCTCGCCATCCTCAGCTGCGCTCTTCGTCGCTGCTCCTCCTCAACACTGAGTTTATTTGCCTTCAAACTCTCGAATTCTGCAATTTCTTTCTCACTGCTGAGTCCGGATTCCTTGAGGATGTTGGAAATGGTCGCTTCTAGAGCTGTAAGTGGTGCGGTATTGTTTGCTGCTACGAGGCGGGCCCCGGCTCCGCCTCCTGCACAGCCAGCGTCAGGGTCCACTAGGGGGAAGTGTAGGTGAGCGGCTTCTCGGTTGTGCTTGACAGTGTCGGTCCATCTTCCAAGCTCCTCTTTTGTCTTTCCATATGCGACGGACCGGTCGAGACGGTCTTGTTGCCTTTTTGGGAGTGGGGCGGTAAGTTTTCTTAAAACACCGCTAGCAGTGGTTGAGGTAGAATCTTCGAGGAGGGGCTTGAGAGAGGATTTCAAGGTTGAGTCAAGCGTGGGGAGGAGATCACCCAATGTGAGCTTTTGGCTAGAGGTGCTGGTGATGTTGTACTCCGAGGGGGGCTTGACCTCGTTGGGGTCCTGCAGGCGGGGGCGCTTTACACGAGGAGCGTCGGAGGTGGTGGTAGTGGGGAGGGACGTCAAGATGGAGTAAAGGGCGGAGAGCTTGTTGGGGTCGGTCGTCTCATCTGCGTCGGAGTCAGAGTCAGAGGTGAGACCTGTCATTGAGTCGTCGTCGTCGTCGCCCGAATCCTCTTCTGAGCCGTCTTCGCTGGAATCTATGTCATCAGATTCGTCCATCCCATCTTCCTCGTCGTCGTTAAACCCGCCAAAGTCTTCCTTTTCCTCTTCAACCTCTTCCTCCTCCATAACCTTCCTCTTCTTGGACTTGCTCCCCTTCTTCCCATTCCCACTCACCCCTCTTTCCTCCTCCTCCTCCTCTTTTACCCTCCTATCCAAAATCGCCAATAGATCCTCTCCCCCTTCTTCCTCCCCCCAGTCCTCCTCGTCCTCCTCGTCCTCATCCTCCCCACCATTCCCCTTCCTAGTTGAACTCCCCCTAAAGGTGAAATCCGCAAATTTCTCCTCATCACTACTCCCCATCGCCTCGTCACTATCCAGCTCACTGTCATCATCACTTGCCACTTTTCCTACTGTCCATTTGTTACCTTCATCGTCACTACCTTCCTCTACATTTGGGTCATCATAATCCTCGTCCTCGTCCTCGCCCTTATCGTCGGAAGGAGGAGGAGCAGCTCTTTTGCCCTTGCCTTTACCTTTACGTCGGGTGTCTGTAATCGATGAATCCGCTTCTGCGGTGGTAAGTGCATTGAGAGCCCGAGCATGGGGATTTGCGCGGGCACGGGAGCGAACGGTGGATTTTTTTGATTTTTTGTTTGTAGGACCCATAGCTGTACGGTGTATAAAATAAAGCGCGAGACGTTTGGGATCTTTTGTTGCCAAGATTTCAACTCTACAGTACACTAGCCGACCGCGGACCAGCGCCGTTTGACAGCAGCTCAGGGTAACTAACTCGCAACCAATATAACTTTTTTTTGTTAATTTTTTTTTTTATTTTAAGAAAAAAGTCTCAGTACTCATCTGCACCTCCTTTCAGGGAACAATATAAATGAGTATGCAGCAATATGAGATAGTAGAACTGTAGTGCGGGCTATTAATACTAACCAGGATATTAATATCCCCAAGGCCCTCATTTCCAGCCTCCCCCCCAGCCTAAACATATCCTAGGCATGTTGATGCCAGTCAATTGCAAATACATGCATATGCTCCCTTGGCTGAGAGTAATTTGAGCACCAAATGTTTTCTTGCAGCCATTCGGCTTGATCTGCCCTCGAGTCTGTAATGGATTACCCTGAACTGGCTCCCCTCCACGCATGAGGATAATCCAGTCACGCTATGCATGAACCATTTTCTGACTGGGGGCATACTACCACCAAGGGCGTAATCTGGTCGCATGGCCAACTAAAGTAAATGCATCAGGTAGCAAAACAAAGTTGTATATATGGTTGGCCATCACGTGTACACCCCAACATCGAAGCAAATCCACAAATCGCCGACCAATATAAGTGACCAACCACCGTCGCCTAATCTCGCCAAAATGGTGCCATCCTGCCATCCTCTCAGTTTCCCCACTATCACCACTTTTGCCACTTCTCTACCCCACCCTTACAGCTTCGAAAGCACAATAAAGTATCAACAGCGCTAGTCCCAGGACCAAAGAAGTAAAGTGAATGTGAACATAGATGAAGAAAAATAAAATCCGAAGACTATGACCATTAGCTCGGTGGCAAATTGCGAAAGGGGTTGGATATTAACGACGAAAGAAACTAAGGGCACACAAAACTGTCCATAATCTGCAGGAACGAAGAATTTTCTAGACTACTAATATCCCATTCGTGTCCCTGATCCACAATGTATGTTTCAAATCAAGCCCTGTGGGATGCATGCATTCCCAAAGATGTACCGGTAGCTGACCCCAAAATGCAGTTTTTGGTAAAAGAAAAGTGTCATTGTCAGCATAACGGGACACAATGCAAACTGGGCCAGAGGAGTCACGAGCTTAACTCCATACCCCTCATGAATGTACCAGCACTTGTAAAACAAACTTACTCACACTACTTCTAGACATGAATGCAACTAGGCACAAGGCTGTAAGTACCCCACAACCTGTTTCCCGGGGATCAGTCCTCCCTGTCCACTAACCCCACTCCGATCACAGCTCATCCCAGGGCCGGAATTAGGAACCGCCCGGCCCCTCTTCTCCACATCGACCTTTTTTCATGAGAGCTCCAAGCCCGATTTCAAATGCGAAACCCAATTCTCACGTGCACTAGCCTCTGGGAGCAAGGGTATCAAACAAATGACCAGGAGTCCCATGAACAAAACAACGGGCCTTTGAGGGTACGATTGCATGCATAGCGACGTCCGGTGGTACTGGTGAGACTCGCCGAAACCAGCCTAGCGTAAATGTATGTAGACAACCGCGTATCTTTAAATGGCAAATGGTGTGGGAAGATGAGAACCAGAGAACCGAAAAAAGAAACTCGCAACGTCTGCACTGTCATCATTGATCTGTAAGTGGTGAACCATAGGTCGTCCATACCACGGCCAGCCAATCGAGATAGCGAAAGTGGGGAGGTTAGGATGTTCCTATTGACGGACAACCTCTTTTGAACTGGCCTAAGAACTGGCCTAAGTAGGTGCTTTCACCAATTACTGCCTGCGCCCCCACTATTTCCTTCTTTTGTCCTTTTGTCGATATGGCGATCCAAACAAACAATCCCGGTGCCTTCAGTCTTGAATTTTCCACCCCATAACAAATCCGTAAGACTCCAGAATTTTGCATATGCGCATGTGTGTCACAATCGAAGTGATGATGTCCATCTTGCGTTGTTGCGCAGGGACACGTCACTTTGCCACTGTTGGAAACCAGACGGTTAGGAAAAAGCAAAGAATGTGAATTCTTTATCTATTGTATCCATCTCAATGTCGAAAAACATTCTTTCGTAATGATGAATGATACCTGTCCGTGAGACACTCATCACGATCAGATGTTTCCAGGCCCAATTCCATTATTTCCAACGAGAAAGACTGAGGAAAACGTGGTGCGATTGAGAGCAACAGGAACAATATTCGCTCCCAGCGTAATAGGGTAATTGAGGCCATCTGCATTGAGTATCCTCACAGCGTGGAAGCCCTTGATTCCCGTAACAGAGCTTCAACTGGCCCATGACATCCTTGATGCCATCAAACTGGCCGTATCCATGGCAATAAGATGCGCGAAGCTTTCCTACCTAATAATTGGCCATTCATCGAAAGACACGCCACGACAGATGTTAGAAGGCTGAACATTCTTTAACCTCAGAGATTAACAAGGAAGAGAAGTGTCGTCCTGAACACCGTATATCCAGTTCCAGAAGGCGACAGTCAGTTTCATGAATAGATCGATGATTCGTCACTTTCCCAACCTGAGACCCTCGAAGTTCTCAACCAGCGTTAGACATTAGTCCGGATAACCATCCATGACATGTTTTCAATTTCAAAGGTTGCTTATAGGTGTTGTGAATTGCCATTGGGTATGAAGCTCATCGTTCACTACGGTCATCTGCGCACATCATCCATTAAAGCGTAATTATAAAATATTGAAGCTTCAAATGTCTCTGACGTCCATATGTTATGCAGTATCCTTGTGATCTATCAGGTGACACTGATTTCTGATAGGTTCGTATGCAGGTATGCATATAAGTAGCAGCACGACACCTTTCAAAAAAAGGCGTGAATGGGTTCTGAATGAAAGAGGTAATCATCACCGTGACCAGAATCTCTGCTTCACACCAGCCCATAAGAATTGATTATCCCTAGCATGTACGTGAGTGAGTTGCTATGATCCTTGGTGCAGATGAGAAAAGAGTGGACCGCACTGTCAACCCGCTATCAGTGTCCAAATTCAGGGAGAAAGCGCACCACACACTTTGTGACATAGACCTGCAGCCTGGACCCTGAACGCTTTCCCAAACGGACGACGTGTCCATCGTCGTCACGGTAAATTCGATTTCCTAAGCCCTAACTTGCCATGTAAAGCTCTTCATCGCTGGTGACTTGGTCAAATTGCCATCCTTCCTCCTCCTCGGTTACTCTTGCTGCTCTCATTTCTGACCGCAGATGCTCTTCGACAGGAGCAGGGAAAAAGTAAGAAATGGATGATCAGTGATGCAGCGAAGCTGGAGGAGCTCGAAAGAATCCAGAAATAGCCCCGGTCGGCTGTAAGGCGTATACGGCGAGGGGGGACCAACCTTGAGTCTGTCTGTCAGTCGTTCTCTCCAGCAGCCGGTGTTTGCTCGCATGTCGATGGCAAAATGAGAACTAGCAGTGCGAAGGTTGGAAGTAAGAGATGCAACCAGAATACATAAGTAGCATGAAATCACGAAGCAAATAAAGCAAGAAAAATCAAAATTTGATTAGAAGAAGCAAAATCAGTATCAGGCATTAAGGCATTATTACGTTTATTCTCTACAGATTTTCTGTCTGGTGCGGGGGAGAACTCGTAGCAATTGCAACCAACTACAGGTAGGAGAAACACGGCTGGTTGCTGCCGTTTTGGGAAGTCGATGCGATTACCGCCACCGATGTACTCAAGGAATGATTCCCTCAACCGCACTGCTTATGTTGGTCAACGAGCTGCGGCGAAAGCGCATGAATACGCAAAAAGTAAGTACAGTATTGTACTTTGTGAGTGCTCTGGGTAGGAAGGCCGTTCGGGAAAGGCCGGGCGCGGGGACAGCTCGCTCGTCGTCAGGTCCTATAAGCAGGTAGGTACAGTGCAAGCCTGGGCCGGATCATGATGTGCATGTGGCCATAAATAGTCGTCTTTAGGGCTGGAGCTTTAACCTCACGGCCCATATGTTAATCCACCAGGGCATTAAACTCCTTGTCGGTGTCCCCCGAGGCCAGATACCCCACCCTTTGACCCCCCCATCTCGGATGACAGATCTGACGTGTTTCATTTGATCTTTTGCTTTGACTTTGCATACAGTACTTGTTATTTGTTTTAATTTCTGACTACTGGGTTCGACCCATGTGTAGATCTAACGCTATGTCATGGTTACATATCCCAGCGGCTGCTCCCGTAGTCAGTTTCCTGGTGTGGCTGGTGTTTTCCCCGCTTCCAAAAGCAAACCTGCCTATCGGCCTGCTGTCTCTACTTATTTTGGTGAAACAAAACCTTAATAAAACTTCATAGAGTCATGAAATATCTCAGTGTTGATGGTTGAGCAAATTCACTCTAACCGTTCATGGTTGGTATTTCTAGATGGTGGGTCTTTTGATGTTTCAGGTCCCTTCCATTTTCTATATACATGTACATGTCTTCCACTTTCTTCTATAAGCCGACATATTTCTGCATGCAGAGTACTAATTGCGGAAAACACCCCCTTGTGACAATCATGGCAATTAGTTTTTGCATGAGGTCAAGGAATGTGCTGGAGTGCAGGTCTGGTGCGCAGGTCTGGTGCTAGTTGAACTAGTGCCCACGTAGTTGTTACCTTTCAGTTTTTAACCCTTAGAAATATAGATAAAGTACAGTACGTACAGTACATGCTAACCCAGGTAAATATGTACAGCCCTATGGACATAGAAAATATAAATCTGTTTGTACTGCAACCAGACTATACATTACTTATGTAGTATAGAACAATAGCTAGCAAGCCAGTTGGCAATCAGATACTTATACTCTATTGGGAAGGGGGTCTCGTAATTCAAGATATGGATTCAAGATCAATATAGGCAAAAGAATGTGGGGCATTATTGGGTACGAGGCTATAGTGTTAAAGCAGGTATGTAATTACAGTATCTATACTTTTATACTTTTATGGGGTAAACGTTCATCTATAACTAAGTATGCACTACCATATAACCCCGCATATGTAAATAGCTCCTATAATTTGCATCTTATGAGCAGTTCATTTTGTATTGATTATAATTGGGCATATACTTACTATGTAGTAATATGTATACCTTACAAAGCTCACAATTACACAGGTTGAAGTACTACCTAAGTCATAGCCATATGATAGGTCGGGCACATTCTCACAATTGCATACTCTTCCTAATTCTCGCCAATCGATACCACCACATTTCCATTAATATTCGATACCCGCATAATCACAAATGACATCCTTAGCTGATCTCAATTGCAAATAAGCATCGGACTTTTCAGTTCCCATGGCACCCTCCCGATTGGTTCCCCATTCCCTCCGACTGTGATTAGTTAGTGATCTGAACTAACCCCCACGTATACCACTACGTGTAAGTGCTGCAATCAGGCTCAGTTATGCTATATATTATAATGGATGTAGTTATATTAATATATCATATTACTAGAGTACAGCGACGATACTGCAAATAAAAGGATCTCTTGGTCTTTATTGGCCCGGTCAACATTCCTGATCTTGTGTAAATACACTGCAACGTTCGAGAGTACATTACATCGTTGTACCCCAGCAGGCATAGATCATTCTCTTCAATTTATCGAGGTAAGTATATAATTTACTAGCTTATCTTACTATATCGATGGCTACCGATTTGACAGTTCGCATGGATATAGTAAGGCACCATGTGCAAAAAAAGAATCGGCTCAGCCTTCATTAATTGCAACGTCATCGACTTCATCACATATATAACCATTTCAGCGGCGGGCGGGCATCCATCGACATCGGGTATTTGTATGACTCGCTGGCCCTGTATGCTGCTACCACGATTCACCAACTCTAGTATCTATACATGTATGAGTATCATTAGGAGACACATACGCAGGTCTCAACTTTAGATCTAGCTATACATACGATATATCATCATCGACCGAGCCTTGTTGCGGATAACAATAAAACTGAGGTGAGGTAAATCTTTCATTAATTATATTAGAACAATTCATTTAATTATGTGTTGCGCAGGGGAGACTAACTGAAACTGTATTACTCAAGTATATGCAGTCGACAACGATGATAAACATGTACAGTATGTACAGTATGTGTCTTATGATATCTGCATGCCCAATCACTAGATATACCGAGTGAGCGACAAGTCTATTGCGATTATATACGTATGTACATTTTCAGGATTATACATTGAAATCTCGAAAAAAGATATGGGGAATACGAGCGTCTATCAGTGTTGATCCCATTTCACAACTATACTAGCCAGTTAGTTCAACGTGTGTGCCCACAGATATTTACTATATCGCTTTTGCGCGTGTACCTAATATTATAAAATTTCTGTTTTTCAGAAATATGATTGGCGCTTTCAAGCCACCTTTTGTACTCCAAAGCCCGTACCTAACTCACGAGGTGTTTCAATTTTCCTTGCCTTCGACTGCTGCAAGTCACCACCTTACCATGTTTCCAAGGTAGGTGCTACCTTCCGGGTCGTCGAGTTTATTAGTGAACCCCTTCAAGTTGTCTATCTGAGCGTTATATCACTGTACCACCTCAAATTGCAAAATCTATGGAACCTTTATTTTTGTATCCTCTATATATGCATAGCCTATCAGCAGTCCCGATATTTGGATCCAATGGTATACCGGTATAGCGTGTACACTAATCCCCGGCTTAGCCCCGAACCTGGGAAGAATTTTTCCCATATTGCATACCCTGGGTGGTCCATCTGATAAAGATAATAATATCTAATATCCATGGTTAGAGTAATATATTAGTTATAGACATTATAAAGTCAGCAGAGTACCAGTACAGTACATGAAGACAAGGCTCTTAGTCCCATGTATAAAGCAGGTATCATGTAGTTATCGATTATGTGCTCACCTGCAACCACCGTCATCATCTACTAAATTACTAAGTGTATGATGAACGATCAAGTCCCTCTTCTGCCCGCGTGCCCAAATAAACTTGTATTAGGTAGGCTACAACAGCATCTAACAAAACCGATAAAATCAGCAAATAGCATTAGCGGACGCTGGCTTGAGAGAATTAAGAAAAAGCTAGGAGGCACCAGATAAAAAAAAAAAAAGGAACTCGAGGCATACTAACTTCCCTATACGCCGACGCACCTGCCCCCAACCTCACGATGGCCAAAGGATGGGGAACCTCTATTACTCCGAAGAAAACTTGTAAGATACTTCCAACCTGCTGTTAGTGGTAGGGATCGTTGCGCATTACAGATATGTTTGAAAAATACCTTTCCCTATGGCGGTCTAGGAGCACAATGTTCCCTGGAAAAATCTAAAAAAAAAAAAAAAAAAATTGTCATCAGACCATTAGAGATGTGTGCTATTGGTTGGAGAGATGAGTATACGATGTACCATGCACTTCAAACCCGCGGCATCTCATAGGACCGTTACTATACACCGACCGAGAGTGCTCATGCTAGGATTGGAGGTCGAATTACAATATGCACGACATATGCACATGAGTACTAGTCAAGTACCCCTAAGTACTTTCAGCGATGTAGTTACATAATTCACATTAGGGCAGTTGTACGGCTAGATAGGTGAACCAGCCTGTAAAAATGTACAGAGTACAAGTATTATACTTACTCATACTCGGCCATCCCGCCAGATTATTGACGCACATCCCTCCTCCGGGACTAATTTCCAATTGGGTGATTCCAAGCAACGTGACAAACAACATCAACGTTCGGAATCATCACAGACCTGGGCCCGGCAGAACTACTTCAAAAGCGGACTAACCCTTCCCTTTGAATCACAATAAGCACCACAATGTCAGCTCAGAGGAATGTGTAGAAGGAGGTAGGAAATGCGAGAGACAACAATGCCGGAGGCGAGGCGTGTAGATTCTTAGAGCTGGGCAAAGGTGATGATGTTACGACACGAATGATTGACATACCAGTTGTTGATCAAGGAACTGCTCTATTTTGGTGGGCTGCTTGGTCGAGCCATCAATCAGGTGATTGAAGGTGAGTACTTAGTCAAGTACCTACATACTACCTGAAGCGGAATGATTGTTGTTTACCTCCGGCAAGATTAATTGTTCATGTATTCAATTTATTTTGTATGCATTTACCCTGGTAGCACATACATAGATTTACCCTGTTCTTGTGCCTCTTTACTTACCCCTCCTTGCAAGTGGACGAATGAGATCGCATATCCAATAAGTTTGCCTAGTCTCGATCCTATGTATAGCTACATTTTTCTATTATCAAGGGTTTAGAAGAAAATTCCCATTCTCCCATGCCAGCACACAAAGCGCTGGCGGAATGAACAGAAATTAGATATATCCCTCAAATAACTTTGAAGGCCAGGCATATACTCACATGTTTGAAGATTAAACAAAACTTTTATATCTCCAGCTCCTTGGACTCCTATTACGACTTTTTTTCTCCTTTTTGGGACGGGGGTTTTCCTCGTTTGGACTTTGATCTGCATGTTGTGTTGTCCTTTGGACGGATCCCACTGTGCTCGTTGCCCCACCCGTTCCTATCGTTCAAACAAGCAGAGAAATAATAGCAGCAGTCGTGGCAAGAGACAAAAGCCAACAAGCGCGCGCCCCCCCCCGGCCCCCCGAAATCTACTCACGTGAAGAACAGCCAATCCTCGCACAAGACCCACAAATTCCTTGTACTACCTGTCACAGTCCCATACAGCACAACGACGTAGTTAATAGGGCTACTATCGAGTAAGATTGTCCTCCTCAGATACATGGACACCTATATAGCTATGTGCATGCATGCAAAAACTGCAAACACATACAGTCACCCCTCAGCTCGTGCTATTGGCTCATGAAAACTCGTGAGAGGTAGATTATCAGGGAGGCAGAAACGCGCTGGGCTCAATTGAATCCAAGCTGGTCAGATAAGTCGTTGCTCTTTTTTTTCATTGAGGTATTGTCTGCCCCCTTTATTATCCATGCCCTTGTAATTAACTTGGAGGTGAGGCCGAATGAAGTGCTGTTTCATTATGTGGGTTAGACGAGCATCTCGGGGTCCGTAAACATGTACAGCATTCTCTCTCCTGTTCTTTCACCTACTTGAAATTGCTTCCGTTGAAGAGTAAAAGCTATCAAGTAGAATGTTCGGAGGTATGCTTGGATGACAAGGTAATGTGTTCTCGTGCCCAGGCCGATTTATGATAATATGCATATATGAACAATTTTCTCAGTGCAGGTGCCAATAGCAATATCGCATGTATATTGTGAGAGATGTAGTGATGAATACAGAACACCTGGAAACGTTTGATATGCGATAGAGCCAAATCATCCATGACAATTCCGTAATCCCAGATATCCTCCCATAATCCACCCTTACGCCGATGCCCATCTCTCCCAGATAAAACCCACGGACCGTGACCAAAGAAGCCGAAATACCAGAAGAGAAAACCGTATATACCCTAAACTGGACTGTGATCAAACATTCTGAGCAGACAATTCCATCGAATCCCATTGTTTTATGTATCGCCAAATCAAAGCCAGGAAGCCGAACACTAGAAAGTGCGAAACCATAAGTGCACCAAATTAGAACATTGAAATGTAAACCCAAACCAAAAAACCAAAACCCCGAGAAATATGAACAATTTTCTCTTGAAAAAATCACTTTACGCCCCCAAATCCATAAAGAGAGTCATGAGTGTCGTCGAAACATCGTAATTCGTTTACTCAACGCTGGATCGATTGACTTCGGAGCACCCTACCCGCAGGAACTGGGGGCAATTTAATCGACCCTCGAGCCTCCATACTGGGAAACGCTCCGAGATCACTTTCTGCACTTGCACTGCTTTCACTCCTTCCCCTTCCCCATCTCAATTTACCCATTCTGCGCCAAATCTCGGGTTCACGCCTTTTACTCAAAAGTACATTGACCTCTTCGAAGCACAACTTGCGATCCATCAGCAGAGCATCCTCTTCGGGTGTCCAGTCGTCCCCATCATCTTCCTCCATTGACGGGAAGTAAGGGGGTATTTGAGCGTAGGGACTATACTGAGAGCTATGAAAAGTAGGTGTCTGTGGAGGTGGTGAGCAGGGTGTGCCTGGTATGGCCATGGGAGATCCAATCTGTTGTTGGGGAGAAGATGAGGCAGGTGATGGAAGTGAGAAGCTGCCCGTCGAAAAGCTCGAACGGTGTTGATGATATGTTCTGTCGTAAGCATAATGCTGGTTGTGTTGTGGGCTTGTAGCGGGTGATACTGGTGGGGGGTATCGAGGAACTGATGGAGTAGCTGGTGCGCTAACGGTGTGGGAAGAAACGGTGTGGGAAGAAACAGTGGCGGCCATTTCTGATGCAAAGCTCGAGCTGGTAGTTGTTACAACAGGAGGTCGCCTGTGGCCTTGATAGTATTTCAAAGTACCCGATACCAGTCGCCTCCATCGAAATTGACAAGCATGGGAGGTCCGCCCCGGGACTACGCCAATATCAGCAAGAATCTTTATATAAAAGAGGCTCAGAGATACCAACAGTGTGTTGCGATTTCTTTCCAACCAAGTCGTTGTTCTTCCTTGAGCTCCTTGAGCAAAATGTCGTCCTCTGGATCCCATGACATTGGGGTTCGTGGAGTTTTGGGCCTGATGTTGAATATTAGCATTCAGAAACTAATGAGTAAAATATAAAAAATTACTGGACATACTTCTTGCGCCCGAGTACATCGTACTCATCCCCTTTGCTGGCTCCAGCTTCCTTCGCATTGTTACCCTGCGGGTTGACTGTCGTCCGCGATGAGCTATATAATACGTAAGTGACCATGCCACGGTGTAAGTAGTAAGTAGTACTGAACCACAAACCTCCTGATTTTTCTTTTACTTCCATCTTCTTCCTTAATTTCGGTGTAGTCCCTTGTGGAATAACCGGGGTCCGCATACTCAACAGACCCTGCCCCATACCCTGACAAGGGCGTAGACGCCATACTGGACGTCCGTGGTGTAGTTGATGAAGTGCCTGCTGGAGAAGTTCCCCAGTAGCAATTTTGGTAGTACATGGGAGAAGACGAGGAGCTCGAGCTCTCTGACTGGGTGTCTATGGCCGAGGAAAGGATTGACGATATCGAATTGAGACTGGGCTTTGAATCCGATCTTGCGGTCCTTCGGCAGTCAGGAGTTGTGGGAAAGTAACTGTCTACAGTATTATGTGGTGAATAGTAGTATTGATGGGAAGTGTGTGTAGTATGGTCATTACTAGTAGAATGATATTGCTGAGGGGTTGTGATTCCGGGCAGAGGCGAGCCGCTGAAGTGGGTGATGTTGCCAGTCAATAATGGAGATGGCAGAGGGAGGATCCGTGAGTTGGAGATGGGAAAGCTGGAAGCGGGCGGAGACATTGTAGCAGAACGGGACTGGGCCTTGAGGTTGGCGGGGCTTGGGCGGTTGGTAGGTTTCCTTTACTCGACTTCTGGGGTTCAATATCATGAGTGAATGTTTCAGTGGTAGGGATGAACCTGATATAAGAGCAAAAATAATTGGGATTGAGGAGGGGAGGAGCCAAAGACACTAACTTCTTTTTGTATATGCCCTGCAGTGAACAGCTGTATCCTGGTCCGTTTCAACTTGTATGATCTCACTGAAGCATTACCATGTGCAGAGGCAGGTCGAAATCCTTAAAAGAGTGCGTTGGAGAGAGGGAACGGGGGGCGGGGTTTTTT
>ML121558.1:28040-89294 GCA_003788615.2 Terfezia boudieri ATCC MYA-4762 | reverse complement strand
TCCACGGCATGTATATACCGGGGAGGGTGCTGGGGCTTGTTTGGGGTTTCTTTTGCTTGCGGGCTAACAACGAGCGCAGCTAGAGAATTTGGGAACTGGGGAGTGAGCTGTGCAGCAGTGACGTGTTTGAAGCTGCCCCGGCCGTACATTTAATCAATCGCAATCGAGGGCTTCCAAAGAACGAACATGTTTAATCTGGTGAGTGAGGGTGGGCAGTGGTAGGTACAGGGCACAACAGGACATTGTCTGTGAGAAGTTGCTTTTTCTATGGCTTCATGTATTTTTAGATCTTCATCGACCTTTGTGACTTCGACGGAAGAAGGGCAAGTGAGCAATGGGGGACGAGAAACGAAAGAAACGCCAATCCACGTGATGTATTGTTGTATTCAATATGCTTGAGCACAACGATGCAGAGCCGCATATGAACAATAATATGAACATTGGGCCTCTCCGGGCATGATATAATCGTACGTAGGCCGGGCATGTATGTTATGTATGATATTAACCAGACTAGTATGATATGTAGGTTATGGGTTATGTTTGTGTTGACATGGGCCAGATAGATTGGATGGTTGTGTACCTACCTGAACACGGGCTTATCTCTCTATGCTGTACTTTACATGGTATATATTGACATGTATTACAGTACACTACATCTACGCCTACGCCTACATCTACATCTACATCTACATCTACATCTACATCCACATCCACATCTACATCTACATCTACATCTACATCCACACAAGCAATGTATCGCCCGCCCATGGTGCCATGGCCGGTTGCACAATGTTCGATCTAGATCGCATATCTAGATCTGACCGAAGGAGCTGGGGCCAGTTCATCTGCGAGACATGTATGTAGACCTAGAGTTACCGTACTTCAGTAACCCCCCTTGGTGTAGAATACAAGAATACAACGATGCTGGACTTATTAAGATACTCTAGATCTGTTCCACTTGTTAAGGCAAGTTGCATGTGTGTGCAATGGTATTGCATATCACTGGCCATGGTTCTGGATCCCCCCCCCCCCCCCCCCCCCCCTCTTCTCCCAATGCACAATATAAACGGGCCCAGGCACCGCCATTTCTCCGATACCAACTGCTATAGGGGATTACAATATAAGGTATGTAGGTATGATATTCTGACTAGAATCGAGGCCAGTGTGTGACATACTCAAATGTATAAATAGTTCCATACACCTTAGTCTAGTTGCACGACCCTCCTCCTGTGCATACACCTATAGTCTAGTACATTTAAATAAATCCCCTTGTTGCATATGACAGTAGGCACATATTATGTACATACATATGCAAGCATGCCCCGACGGTATAAAGTGCCCGGAGCCAAGACTTCGGTTGGGGCTTAGTGCGCCGCACCGTTCTGCCTGCGACAAATGTTTAGGTCCTCCATTCGTTGGTCCACCATCTGCATCCTCCACCACGCGCGTCGTCCCAACCAGTGCCCTTCAGAAAGTTGTTCCTACAGTCGATCCTCAGTACGGCCTCGACGGAAGCTCTGGAGTAAGATTTCAACGCCGCGAGCTCTATAGGCTCCCGGAGCGGTGTTTCTGTTGGCCGAGGCTCGCCCAGTTTACACACCTGAAGAGCACGAAAAATAGATCCCCACAACCCTCTCGTGGGTTCCCAACACTCTGCTGCCCTGCCTCCACCCCACAGACACACACACATCCCTCAGACTCATCAATATGAAGTCTACGGGTGCCACTGTTGTTGCACCCCCTTCGTCATCCCGCAGATCTCAGCCTATGCGGCAGGCTCGTGCAAACCCACCCAGACGGTCAACACTCTCGACTTCCAGGATTCATCAACGTAATGGGGCAAGCATCGCTTCACAACAGCAGCAATCAGTCAATCAAAGGTTCTACCCTGCTTTAGCTTCATTTACAGACTCGATAGATGCTCTTCCCGCAGAAATAATACGAAACTTCACCCTCCTTCGGGAAGTTGACGCCAAAGCATGCCATCCGGAAGAACAGCTCCGCCGCTACATAGCTGCCGTCAAGGCACTACCACAGCCAGCAGACCCAAATGAACCTGACCCTGCCTTGGAGTTCCTCCGGCGTCAAGAAGATCTGAAACGTCAGCGCGAGGAAGCCTTGAGGAATAACGTGAACCCGCCCCCGGAAACCGATATTGAGAACAGTGGTGAAATAATTGAGCAATACCCGGAAACTCGTCGATCAAAACTGCAACAGATACGCATGGTCCTTCAGGATTTGCTTCCTATGTTGGAGGAGAAGATACACGTTATCACCGGCACAGCAGAGGCTTTGAATAAGCACAACCTCAGGGTCGACCAAGCATATGCATATGTTCAATCAGAGATACCGGAGCCCCACCGCACTGGCAATCCAGAGCACTGGGGATACAAGCCAAATCCGCCAAAAGGCGCAAGTGCGCGGGCAGCAGCAGCTCAATTACAAGCAGCGTTAGCGGCGGCAGCTAGTCAAGCCGCACAGGAGGAGGCTCGAGTGGAATACCCAGTGTCCAATACAAGGCTAGATTCCAGGCGTGAAGCGAGAAGACAAGCAGTACAAGCGGGTCACGACGATGAGGACGGTCCACAGTCAGTCGCTTCGTCAAAGCGTCCTCATGGAGGTTCAAGGGTGAAGGGCTCAAAAGACGTAGATGCGACCGCACAGCGCGTATCGGAGATGGCATTGGGTGTGGTTGCGAGTGCGGGAGCGGCTTCAACCCAAACTGCAAAGAGAAGGAAACATAACGCGAGTGCGGCGACAGAGAAGGGAATGCTTGAAAAGGCCAGCAATGCACGGGGCACGACAAGCCCAAGATCGGGTACACCAACAACTGGGAAGAGGGTGGCAAAGGGAGCTACTACGACTTCTACCACCACTGGTGCAAGTGGACGGAGAAGGTAATTCAGCCCGGTTTTTTGTTTTTTGTTTCTGACTTTGGCACAAATGTTTGAGCAAGTGCATTTGAAGTTGGCTTCGCTGTGCACTTTCAGTCTTTTCTCGGCTTTCGAATATCTTGATACTTGGGTTCATGAAATAGCGGCGTTTAAGATAAGTTCAGGGTAATATATAATGCGCACAATTCCACTCGTTCCGGGTGACGGCATAATGTATTATAATGCTATACTTTTTGTTTTTATGTACAACTAGTTTTTCGCATCTGCTTTCTTGCCCCTATACCCCCTTCATACCTTTTAATTCTCTCTGTTGCCTTTGTTGTCATGTACGCCATGCGTTGACTGCCTTCTAATTTTCGTGTCAACATGTTCTGAGTTGCCGTTAACCTATTTATTCCTTTTTCTTTGTTCCTGCAATGTGTTGATGTCAATTTAAGCAATTTTTTATTCACTCAAGGAGAGCATGCGGCTGACAACCCCTTTCTCTCTCGCGTTTATTTGTACGCGCACAGACAAATTGCCGCCCCACCAAACGCACTGTCGCCTAGCCTTGCGTCTTCACCTGTGCACACCACATTTCCTCCCAACGCCCCATTTAGGTCCGGCGCAAACGGGAAAGAAGCGAGTGGCTCGGTTGTCAATTCTCCAGTAATCCAGGGTGCGAGACCTGCCACCACCAGCGGCAGTGGTCGTGCGAAGGATAAGAAAGAAGCACCGACGAAAGAAGGGCAGGGGAAGAAAGATGGGGGAATAGCAGATAAAGATGAGGCTGGAGACGGAAAAATAGTTTCAAATCGCGCTGCGGCGGTGAGAGGGAAGATGGGTTCTGCCGTAGAGGACGGACTGGGAGCAGATATCTTTTACAGCACTGCTGCTAGTGGAGGATACCCAGATAAAATATCAGATGGTGCACAAGACACAGGACCATTCCGCAATACTCCAACGTTTCATCCAGAAAGGCGGGATAACACCGGCAGGGGGGATACGAAAGGCCCCACTACCCCAGGAAGCCCAGCTAAGGAGACTCGTGCAGGGCGTCAGGGAAGCCCGATGGAAGGTGTTGAATTGACGTCATCCAGTTCCGCCTCGCGAAAAGCTGATGTTCCCTTGGTGGAAGAGGCCCCCATGCCCTCTTCGAAGAAGACCTCGTCTTCTAGTCACCATGCTCATCACCAATCGCATGTACCTGTAACTCTAGTGGCCCATTCATCTTCAGTTAAGCGGAAGCGGGGGAGCGTCGATCACCCTCATTCCCGCAATGACACTCACGGGGATGCCGCCTACACTGACCACCATGCCCAAAGTAGCCGTTCTCATCAAGCCTCTGCGCCCAGTGGACGAAGTAACGCATCATCTCATCACACACAAGCTATACCCAAACGTGAACCAGGTCAACCCGTCACTCCAACCACGGCATCACACCAGACGCACCATCGCCGCACCTCATCCACAACCACTGCCTCTGCTATACGTGATCAGCTAGATAGCCGCCCGGAGCCGCCTCCACCACCGCGGAACGTCCCTATCGCTAATGCTGTTGACGATGAAGAGGAAGATGATGTTGATCCGAATGAACCGAGGTACTGTTTCTGTAATCAAGTTAGTTATGGGCAGATGGTGGGATGTGATGATAAGGATTGTGCGAGGGAATGGTTCCATTTGAATTGTGTGGGGTTGAACCATCCACCAAATAAGAAAGGTAAGTTTGTTTTAATCTCCAAGAGAAAGAAAGCGTTTTGCTAACGTAGCGTTTGCGTAGTGAGGTGGTACTGTGATGAATGTCTTGCCAAGCGGAAGCATAGTAAAGGGAGAGCATAGGAATTGTATTGATAGAAAATTTGTTTGAGTCGAAGTTTATGTCTGCATGAGCATATCTAGCCGGATTAAAGTTTTTATTCAGCGTTTTCCCACTCTTACTCCTAGGAGAAACAATATCCTCACTACGTAAATTATGAGAGTTAATTTGGGCGAGCTTGTATACAGTACAGTACACTTTATGCTTTATGTTTTTTATTTTATATTTTATATTTTTTTTTTTCCATTTTCATCTCTAATTGGGGGGGTTTCGGTTTGTTTCGGATTGTTTTTTTTTTAATTTATTTATTTACTTTTTTTTTGTTTTTTTCTTGTATGCTATATATCTTTTTTTTATGTCTTGAGTCGTGCTTCCTTGGGGGGAGAGGAAGGGGGTGTGTGGCTTTATCAAAAAGATTTTTTTTTTTTCCTTTCTTTCTTTCTTTCTTTCTTTCTTTAAAAATACTTAGTTGTGGTGGTGTGGTGGGTTGACTACAGTTGTAAGCTTTTTTATTTGAAGAAAAAATGAAAAAAAAAAATTTAATATTTTTATAGAAGCGGGGCGTTTTTATTTTATTTTATTTTATTTTTTATTTTATTTATTTATTTATTTTTGGTGGGGGTAGGGAGGTGCTCGTTCGTAATGTATGGTCAACCCTTTTTTCCTTTTTTTTTTTTTTTAATTTTAAATGCCGTATATGATATATAAAAAAAAATATAAAAAAAAAATAAAGAAGTGTGGCTAGTTATCCCACACTTTGGCCCCCCCCCCCCCCCCCCCCCCCGCCCCCAACCCGTTCCTGTTGTTGGGGAGTAAGCAAAAACGAATTTTACCTCTGTGAATATATATATATATACAGTGTTACATTAAATGCCCTCTCTCGAACTAAACTACTAGTTCGATACAAGCAACACCCGCTTTGCTATGATTTCAAAAAAATCTTAGTATTCATTTAATCGAGACTCGCGCGCCCCCCCCCCCCCCCACAAACAAACCATGACGCTGGATCACAATACACCAAATAGCTCAAAGTCAGAGCCAAAGCCAATTCAAAGAAGGTATACTAAGTAAGTATGTAGGTAACCCAAGTCCAAGTAAGCCCCAAATCTATGCTGATACAAAACATCTCAAGAATAAGGAAGCAAAAATTAAAAAAGGCCTATTATACAAAGGCGGGCGGAAGATTGTAGATGAGGTAGGTAGTAAAATAGATGATGAGTGTGTGGTAGCGGTAGTAATGCTAGTAAGTGCTAGTGGGTAGTAATGAGTAAGGTAGGGGTGCAATGGTACATGTTTATGCAGGCTTGATAGATGATATATCTATCCTTGCCAACACTCATAGCATATAAACACAAACATAGATCGAGGACCTCAAATCAACCTTCATAAAGTTCCCTAATTATTCTTCTCCGTCCTAGGAATGTCTAGCACTGGTGGTGACACTACAGCCCCAGGGACGCCCTTAACCGTCCGCTCAGGTAACTTGACCGGCACCTGTGGTAAGATCTTCATCTTCCCTTTCAACTCCTCCCCATTAATAACCTTCTTGATCTCGTCCTGATCCAAGCTCTCATACTCCACTAATGCCTTTGCTAGCAGATGCAATTCCTTCTTCTTGCTCTGCAGGAGGGCCATTGCGCGCTGTCGTCCTGCCTCGATAATTTTCCTAGTCTCTTCTTCAATTTTCTCCTTGGTTTGAGAAGAGAGGCTGTTGTAGTTATCTTGGAGGTTGACATTGCCAAGTTCATCGGACATGCCGTACTGGGTAACCATGGCACGGGCAAGACGAGTGGCTTTGTGCAGGTCCGAAGAGCAACCGGTGGTCACATTATCCGAGCCGAAGATAAGTTCTTCCGCAATCTTACCACCAAGGGCAGTGTCAATTTGGGCGAGAATTTGCTTGAAATTCAGGTTAGTCTATGCACTCTGTAGACTCAATAGTCATAGGAACTTACCTTTTTACTCAGGGACACCATATCACCTTCTGGCAAGAAATGAGTAATGCCAAGGGCTTGTCCTCGGGGCATAATCGTAACTTTGTAGACAGGGTGGTGGCCTTCAGTGAACAAACCGACGATAGCGTGACCGCCCTCGTGGTAAGCCGTGAGCTTGCGCTCAGCCTGAGGGATCACGGCACTCTTCCTCTCCGCTCCCATTATAATCTTGTCTTTGGCCCATTCCATATCTTTCATTGTCACAGCGGGCGATCTATTCCTTGATGCACGAACAGCAGCTTGATTGACTAGATTCTCCAGCTCCGCGCCAGAGAAACCAGGGGTGCCGCGAGCAAGAAGAGAAGCATCAACATCGGGGCCGATCTGAATATTCTTCATGTGATGTTTAATGATCTCGATTCTGCCCTTGACATCAGGAAGTGGTACGACAATATTACGGTCGAAGCGTCCAGGTCGGGTGAGAGCTTTGTCTAGCAGCTGTGGGAAATTGGTAGCGGCCAAGAAGACAACTCCACTGTTTTGAGCGAATCCATCAAGGTCGACTAGAAGCTGATTGAGCGTTTGCTTAACATATGCCGCGTCCCGTTCGTTCCTTTTACCTCCAACTGCGTCAAGTTCGTCAATGAAAACAATAGCAGGGGCTTTAGCTCTCGCTTGAGCGAATAATTCCCGAACACGTTTTGCGCCAACACCAACGTAGACTTCGTCGAATTCAGATCCAGACATGAAGAAGAATGGAACACCAGCTTCGCCAGCAACCGCACGTGCCAAGAGAGTTTTACCAGTACCAGGAGGGCCAACAAGTAGAACACCCTTTGGAAGCTTTCCTCCGAGTGTAGAGAACCGGGTTGGATCTTTCAAAAATTCGACAAGTTCCTGGAGTTCCTCTTTTGCTTCATCGCAACCATGAACATCGCTGAACCGAACAGTTTGATGGGATGCCTGTGCCTCGTTGGATGTGTTACCACCAACTTTCTTCAGGAAGCCAGTTGTTTCGACCATCAGGGTAAGGACGACCAGAGTAAAGTATAAAATCAAGCCGAAATTGAAAAGGAACTTGACCCATTTGAAAATTGTACCCCCGATAGTTTCTTCTACCACAACATAGAGCGGGTTCTCCCTATCACCGTTTCCAGGAGGTTTATCGCTGTTAGATGTGTTTCCGGAGTTCGTATATGTTTTGGCGTGGCCGCCCAGAGCAACATTGGATCCCCGCGTGTGTGCAGCTACAGCTTGCCCAATCGCCTGCAGTTGTTCATGGTTGAGAGACCCATCCCTGGTGCCTTGTTCGGTAATATTCCTAGTGCTAGTCGCCCGGCCAAGTCGCTCCATAGCCCTTGTATAAACGTTTTCACAAGCCATATTTGATGCATAACGTCCAGACTCATAGCGCTCGGCCACCAGTTCCGGCATGTTAGCCCGCAGCAAAGCAGAGTAAAACGCTGCCTGAGCAGACGCATTGCCAGGGTTATTGTTTGCAGAGGATTCCAGGTTAGCAAGTGTGTTTCGAGAGGTAGGAAGCATATATAGCCGTGTCTGTCCTTGTCCGGGGAATCTTGTGGAGAGGGTCGGCGCCAGGGTGAGGGTGATACCAACAGAAAACCGAGGGATTGCCGAGAACTGCCGAGATAGACCGAGTTGAGCTGTGCTGCCGGGGTGGAGCGGAGATTTGATGACAGAACGTTTATCTGTGAGGGGACAGTCAGCGAGCTGATACATGATATAGACCCTACAAACGACACCTACTGTCTATAAAGCTTTTAATAGCTAATGGTCGAGAGAAGCAAGATGGTCGCGGTGAGCACACAACAGTGGAGCTATCAAGTCTTCTCCGGGGCAACTGAGGTCGAGACACATCTTTCGTCCTTGAGGCCGACGGCAACGCCCACAATTGGGAGCATTGCGACCCAAATGCGGTGGACAGGGCAAGGGCAGGTAATGACTGAGAGGTGATAGGCAGCAAGCCCTTTGCTGAAGTTAGCACTGTGTTCAAGAAATTCCGCGAGCAATTCCTCCCTCCCATTGGGTGGCAACGAACCCGAAGAGCAAGGCCAATTTGGAGCTGAGCCATGTTGGTTCACCAGTCTATACAGACTTCAATAGGGAACTAAATCATCCGCCTTCGTCGCAGAAGGGGAGAGAAGATGTGACTGATATATGACAGCTGCGGATGGGGTGGGGCAGCCGAGGAAACGAAGGTGGCCGATATTTGTCGGACGGTCAGTTCATCGAAGAAAGAAGGCATAATTGGGTAAACGGAGACTGGCATGACTAATGTGGGGCAAAAAAATAATCGGTCGCGGCCGGAGTATAGTCTCATGCCAAGCCTCTACGAGCAAAGTTAGCTTCGCATTTGCTGAGGCCGGAGTACTTTACTACTGTGATTACGTAAGAAGAGGCAGTTACCCTCAAGTCTCTTATCGATAAGCACGGCATCAGCTTGGCAGCAACCAGGCATAGCTAATTATCATTCCCCCCGGGCACCTCCCAGCTGCGTATTCGGCGCACACAACATGAGCATTTCCTCGCCCTCCGGCCATCTTCTGCGGCGCTTTTCGTCTTCAGCCTCGCCGCTGCTACCGCGCGCATCTCCACGCACGCCCAGGCCACCGATATCGGTAGCACACCCTTTCGCCGTGCCAAACAAGACGGCCGCGCCAACCACCCTCAAAGAGCTCTGGGAGGATCCAGAAGTGTCTAATGAAGGAAAGTACATGACATGGAGGCCTCCGAACTATGTTGGAAAGCAGTCTGATAGAGCACCGCCGGATTTCTTCGACCACAAGCCGCAAAGTAGGCCCCCACAGAACTGGCAAGATCAGCGGACACTGCTCGAACCTCAGTTGGGGGCGGAAACCTCTCCCAAACCTCGTCGGAAATTCCCCTCCGCTGAGGAACTGGCAGTCCCCCTCTACCGGGATGCCCTATCTCTCCGCTGGGAGACCCTCCCTCCTACTACTGACCAGCTCAAAGCCACAGAGCGCTTCTTCCTCCAATACCCCCCCAAATTCCTTTGGTCAGCAGACAAGTTTAAAACTATTGACTACGGAAATGTCCCTGAGGTGTGAGGCCACCTTGCAATGACCATTGCCCGTAACATGATAGCAGAAACTGATGACACCCCCAGGTCGCCTTCCTGGGCCGCTCCAATGTCGGGAAATCGTCCCTCCTCAATGCGCTGCTCAATAACTCCACCATGGCCCGTACCTCTTCAAAGCCTGGCCATACCCGCCTCATGAACGCCTTTTCTATTAGCCAAGGCAAGCTCGTCTTACTTGACATGCCCGGGTATGGCCACGCATCCCGTCCAGAATGGGGAGTCCAAATCATGAAGTACCTTCTGTCGAGGAAACAGTTTCGTAGAGCTTTTGTCCTCATAGATGGCCTCCATGGAGCCAAATCCTCTGATTTAATGCTTCTTGACCACCTCGGTGCATCCGGTGTTCCTTATCAGATTGTCCTCTCCAAAGTTGACCGCCTTAAGCAAGAAGGGCTAGATGCCGCATTTGACAACATCAAGGCACTTTTGACGGATAAGCAGGAGCGTAGGGGGACCAGCGCGCTAGGCGAAGTACTGGGTACGGCGGCAGACCCTGCGAAGAAGAGTAAGTCAAAGGTGGGAATGGCGGAGTTGAGGTGGGCGGTGATGGTTGCCGCGGGGCTGGATGGGTCGATATCCCTGGAATAATGAGGCGAGACAATAAGCCCTCAGAATGCATCTTACAGAGTCATGAGGGAAAAAAATATATATATATTCAGTGTACAGATCATGAGCATTTGTACCATCCAATGAGAAAAAACCAACGCTAAGATTTAACTCCTAGAAACCAGAACAAGGCTGAACTCGTTCGTTTGTGCCCGTTCAACGACCTGCCACCTTTTGTTTAGATTTCCCATCCCCGTACTCCGACATGACCTGAAGGAACCCTGAATGATAAGAGGGCTACAGTACCAAGGAATGCACAATCAATGAACCTGGGTGATGGATTGGAAGAGAAGGAAAAAATAAAAGCAAACGCCCACCTATCGAAAACCCTGCTAGGTAAGTCACAACAGTAAAAAATTCTGATCTAGCCGCAGGCACAATATCGAAAATCGACCATGGTCTTTAGGACCTCTCTCTGAAGTTCTCCAGTCCGGATGTCAGCCCATGCATCTGGGCCTCCTCGTATCCAGGGGGTGGCCCATCTGGCAGTGGTCCTTGTTGATTGTGTCCCGAAGACTGTGATGAATAGCCCGGTGCGCCCGCCATTCCACCGTCGTAGCTAGGCAGATCCTCCGCTGTAGCCTCCTCTGCAGCGTAGCCATACTCCATCTGCATATGCAAATTCTCCTTCGCCCTCTCTATCGCAGAGTGGAAGTCATACGCTCCGCCTTCCTTGAATGTGAGCTTAAGCTCGAACTCTTGGACTTCGGAGGGAAGGCCACCGCCACTGACGGCTTGAATAGTACAGCACCAAACATTAGGACCAAACATTGGGGTTTGAACATATGAGTCGAAGATATTCTTAATCGGAGATGAGAATGACTCGAGCCCGGGAGTGGTGGTGGTGGGGATGTATACAAGCTATTGTGACAAGTCAGTCTTCATGTGACACAGATGTGGCTGTAGCTGAACAGCAGAACAGAAGCACCAGAAGCCTCAGAAGCTCGTAGAAGCACACAGGGAGAGCATACTCGAGAACTTGTCAAAAATGCAATCCCATCCTTGCATTGGAGTTTGTAGGGTTTTGCGGCATATCCTGGGGTAGCGAGGGACAAACCGACCCTTGGGAGGGATGTAAACAATGTAGTTTCGCCAGGAAGAGGAATAAATTTGCCATGCCTCGTCTCATCGAGCATCACCCAACTGTCATTTTGCCTTCATGGTTAGGAAGAGTTCTAGCAACCAACTTGTGTCCATAGAATGCAGGGCAGGATACGATAATGCGACAAGACGGAGGGACCAGGGTAACCTACTTCAACGACATGTTGGTGATACGTAAGAGGATATTTTGTATGTAGGCGTATAAGTATAGTGATGTAAAAGTGGATGAGTGGTGGAAGGTGGAAGGGTTAGCAACTGGGGGGGAATGGGAGGAGGTGGGGGGGAAACGAGTGGAAGATTAAAGTTACCTTTCCATTGAACCCGTGATACCCCACAGCTTGCGGTGTAGATGTAGGATTCGTAGTTGCAAGGTAAAAGCGGCATAGCTACAATTAAGAGCCGCATCACTTTTCGCATATCCAGTTGGAGGATTCGATTCTACATCTCATTTTTTTATACACAAGCTATTAACAAGTTTTCCTCCTTTGCGGATCCCCGCTTCCTGGTATTGTTTCATATACAAAGTGCCAATGTGACATGACCAAAATTCAAGCAAGAGAAAACTGCTACAAAGTAAATGCAATGGCCGCTCTGATGGGAACTGTCAGTCTACAGCTACTTATTCACTCCACCCCAGATCTATCTTTTATATAAAATCCCCGTCTCACCATCAATCCCATCCCTACCCAACCATCTAGCCCTCTGTCTAGTTAAAGATATCCGTTTGGTAAACTTAGGCCGCAGGCGCTAGGTTTTGGGTTTACTTGAGCTGAGCAAAGAGCTTAGGGGCGGCACATTGAGCAGAGCAGTGAAGCATGTGGAAGACTGCAATTGAGGTAAACGTTAGCTTATAAACATTATAAAGCTCCGATGTACAGGTATGAATATAATCAAGTGCCAGGAGGGGCGGACGGGCATACACTCTTCAACACAATCCTCCTTGGGGTCTTCTCCAGCCTCCTGCTTTCCAGTAACTCGCGACACGCACTCCTCATAGTGGTGGGTGTATGGCTTGCACTTGGCAGATTTTGCGCACTCTGTGATCCCCGAGACGTTAGTGATTCTGATGATAGCTTTTTGAACTCCGCACATAGCCCGATGCATGGCCATCGCCGGGTATAAAATCCCACCAAGTCCTCCGCCTTATATTCATCCACACAAATGAACGGCGAGAAATTCGATCGTCCAGCACTCTAGACTTACCCTCCTGTAGTTTTGGCAAGATATCCACAGGCTCCTCTTCTTCTTCTTCTTCTGGCTCAGCTGGTGCTTCTTCCTTCTCTTCCTTCTGCTCAACCTGCTTGTCCTCCTCCATCTCTGGAGCCTCTGCCTCGACCTCGGCAATGGTGAAGGCGGACACAATGTCAGAAATGAGGGAGGAGAGCATCTTGTGAATTTTGAATCCGATTTGCTGGAAGGCGTATGGAGTTGGTGCGTGGGGGGAGGGTTGTTCCACAATTGAACGTTTGATAAAGACTGGATAAATTTTAGAACCAATAAGAGAGGCATGACTGGTTGGCTTAGTGGGTAGAATCACGTGGCTCAGGGTTGTTGCAGAAGGTTTATTCGAAAGTCACCTTATAGCCCAGACCTAGACAGTCCTATATAATAATTCATCTTGAGCGCCGGGTTCTGAACGGTGGAGAATTCGACAATATTAGTAGTAAGTAGTTAAATATTAATTCTTACAATCTAAGGCATAACAAAAAAAAAAAAAAACACGAAGTAGCCAACCCCCACAAGAAAGATCGACTGACTGCTGTTCCTCTAGTAACCATCATACTTGAAATTGAGTAAAGTGCTTGGCTTTTTACCCTCCTGGAAAAGTAGTACATGTAATACGGAAGGAAGCCAGCTTTATATGGTCCTTAGGCCTCTTCATCGAGATATGGGGGGCAGCTGGAAACCGAAATTCAGTGAAACAAATAAAAGGCACGTAGGTTACTTAAGTATTGATGCAACCAAATAAAAGCAAGAAAAGCCTCCACATATATGTAACGTCGACCATGGTGTTAGTCAAAATGGGGCTAATACATCCATTCTATATCATAAACATACGAAAGTGGATGAATGACCAGCAAGAAAGAAAGGGAGGAGCGAAACGAACACCCGGAACCTGAAGATCAAGGGCATAAGGAAGGGAGGTAAAGCCACACGTGAAAGTAGAAACAACAAAACCCTAGGACATAAACTCCCTAACCACAGAAACTGGACAAAAGACAATCATGAAATAAGGATGCTAAACATCAATAGGTGGATTAAAACCAGGATTAGAATGTAGAAAGAACTGGAGATTGACCTTCTCGCCATAGAAACTAGCGCCTGTACACGAACACAGAGAGAAATACATAACAATTAAATCTTTCTCTAGCCCAGCTGCAGTTTGATCCGTCTTTTAAGTTCATAGTGCTCACGATGCCCAAATTTTCACACTCAAGTCAACGCTACCGGTTGCAATAACACACCGTATTCCAGCGAGTGGATCCTCTTTCTTTATCACTCCATTTGGTCTCCGATCGCCGTTTGTTTCTGTTCCTGCTCGTTGTGAATCCTCCTTGATCTGAGGAGGGGCCCATCTTATACAATTCACAAAATGACCGTGTGCATCATCCACTGTTTTAACACATCGACCTTCTTGACTCAGATCCCAACATCTGATCGACTTGTCGTCACTGACTGAAAGCAGATATTTGCCTCCAGGATGGAATACCAACGCGCGTACCCAGTTGTCATGGCCCGTGAGGGTCTTGAACAAAGTCCCCCGAGTATCCCATAATCGTATAGTCTTGTCACGGGAGCCAGTAGCAATGAATTCGGCTGATGAGCTAGATGGAGGTGGTTTGCTAATACCAGCCATTTGTGCTAGGTATGGATATGCCGTAGGAGGGGCAAAAACGCAGCATTCTATCACATGCTCATGACCCACCAATGTCGCTTTATGATCAGAGTTTGATGCATCCCATAGTCGTGCAGTCTATATCTGGTTTGTCAGTTGACCACTGGAGGATATAGAGACGGGCAACCGAACCTGATCATTCCCAGAAGATAACAACCAGCGTCCATCAAAGGATGGAACTACATCCCTAATCCAGTCTGCGTGGCCTTGGATAGTTCTCACACAGTATCCTGTCGCAACTTCCCAGACCTTAAGAGTTTTATCCCTGCTGGCACTAACAAGATTCTGCCCAGAAGCACTTGGTATGAAACGAACTGCGCTCACACTGTGATCATGGCCGGTCAAAGTTCGTATATTCTTATACTCGTTGCTAGGGTCCCATAATTTGATTGTAAGATCGGAAGAACAGCTCGCAAGCAGTATTCCGTTCCTGGGGCCCCCAAAGTCGACATCTTGCACAGGCTTTGTGTGTCCCTTGATAGTTCTTTCCAATTCTCCCAGTTCCCAATCCCAGAGTTTGATGGTACTATCCTCGGACGCTGAAGCAAGAACCGAGAAAACTGGATGAAATGCGACAGCCGTGACAGGATTGCGGTGTCCGACCATATTATGCCGTGCAGGGGAACGTGGTAGCCAGGAAGCCGGATCGACGTTTTTTCTCGTCATGGATGTGGGGGTTGCTGAGTCGATTTCGGCTTGAAGTTGTGAATTTCTTGCTTCCAGGTCCATAATCTAAGAGTGAAAGCTATGAGCGGAGCGCATTCGAAACAAGGCCTGTTCCTTCCATACCTTCTTCTGTAATCTCACCACGCTGGTCCATTTTTTCTCCAATAAGCCCTCATACTTCTTCAGTGTCGCATCATCCACAAAGTCCTCGGCCAGGCCTAACTCCTCTTTAAATGATGCACATGTATCTACTAATCCAGACGCTGACAGGTAGGCGAGAATGGATTTGTGTCTGGCGGGAGGGGCGAATGCAATTAGCATAGTCCTTAAAGGTCATGGCAGGGCAAAGGAGAACAAATTACGGCGGAATAACCATCCCCGTTGCGACGCAAAGGGGCTAGGGTAGAGGCCATGGACGGCTCAAAGCACATGAGGGGTGACATACAGTTCATCCTTCTGGCGGGGTGTCAGCACAATCGTTGCCATATCTCCTTTTACTTCGGCTCACTTGGACGCAAGTTGCATATGAGTGCCAGAAGGGTTGCAAGCTTGGTAACAAAGGTGCACTATACAGGGGGGGATATGGTTGTGTAGGTCAAAGGATGAGGGTCAGTTCGGCGTTGGGTGTTTGTGGGGGGAGAGGATCGTTACTGAGGAGTTTTGTTGTGATTGTGACGGGGCGAAAGTTGTGGTTGCGAATCTAGGTACAGAGTTACTAGCTGTGGCAATCAAAATTAGGTTAACCTTATAAGTTTCGCTCGTAGAGGTCAATCTGCTGCAACCCCAACTTATTTAAATAATGTACGCACTCTTCTGACAGAAGAAGCTTGCATATTCCTCTGTGATGTATATCGCAGGCAGGTAAATTCCATGTCTAGGCAACTTCATATTGTACCATAGGTAGCCAATTGACAAAACCCCGTTGGATACTGCCAGAACTACGGAGCAGATGAAGTACTGCACTTTTTTACCTAGGTGACATTGACTGCCCTGTACATTAAGCTGATGCGGGTTATTGTCTTCCTTCTTTGAACTGCTGGATCCCTTTATCTGATAGGGAGAATCCGAAACTGAGGTCAGCAGTTGTTGATTGCTTTATTTCCTAACGATGTACTGTATGTACATATGTAGTAGTTTGGTTGCATATGTAGTCTGGTTGGAGGAAGTAAGGTACTGTACACTACTACTATTCCAGACACAAACAGCACGTGACTCCCAGAAAATCACGTCCAAGAAGGTACCGGTACAGTGCTGTAGGCACGCGCTTCCACCGTCCCCTAGCCCCCCAAGCCAGACCACCCCACTGAGTCAACTGTGTTTTCAGTCTGAATTTCCACGCTTTGCCTGAGATTGTAGAAGAATTCGCACCTGTAAGCGACTCTCAGAGTCTTGTGCAGAGAGCTTGTAGGTACTTGGAGAGTTTGGCTCATATCCCTAGCTCATAGCAATATTACCTATGAACTAAAATGTGGAAGTTGGAGACGTTAAGATCGCTGTTTGTACCGCGTTGTATCCGTAACGCTGGCTCTCTTAACCTAGGCCTTGGCGACCCCGGTCAATACCTACACAAATAAACCCCCCATCAAACTCCATTACACGACCAGACCCTGCACTACAAAGTGCCATACCTCACCACTCCCCACCAACACAATATAGCAACCCTTTCACTGGCTTAGGAGGGCGTCCACAGCATAACCCTTCTTTCACGCAACACTCTTAACACAGTCACCCATTCAGACAGAACATCATGGCCGAGGAGGAGCCCGACGTAGGTTATTAACTCTCCAATCTTGAAGTAAGAGGGCATAATGTTTATTGAACACCCAGTTTTCGCATCTACCCATCACCGAACGTGCAGTCCACAAGATTTGGAAAGTAAGAAAGGCCGCATACGAAGAGGTAGAGCTCCACAATGTCAAACTGCCGACTAGGGCAACAAATTCTAACGGTTTGGTTCTCTAGGCTGCTGCAGCTTTTGCAAAAACACCGGATGAAAGCGATCCTTGCTTTTATCCCTGGATGGATGGTGGGCTATGGAAGAAAGTAGTTACCGACTCTAATGTTGCAGCTCAGCAAGATGGTATTGCTGCATTATGTGCATTCTTGAAATACGGTGGAGATAATGCTTGTACAAGGTAACAAAATATCAGCTTGTTCACATAAACTCGTTGCTAACTAAGTGTAGGACTCGAGCTCACACTGTAGGCCCTCTGGTTGAGAAGGGGTTGTCATCAACACGAGCGGCTACAAAAGCTAGTTCACTTGAAGCAATCTTGCTGTATGTCGAGAATGATACTCCTGGGCCAGTTATTGACGAGTTACTGCCATTTCTATCACACAAGACGCCGAAATTAGTGGCAGCTACAACCCAGGCATTATTCCAGATATATTCGGCCTTTGGAGCCCGCACTGTGGATCCTAAGCCGGTACTCAAGGCTCTCCCAAAACTTTTTGGTCATGCGGATAAGGCCGTTAGAGCAGAAACCACAGCACTTTGTGTAGAACTATACAAATGGTTAAAGGACGCTATCAAGCCCATGTTTTTCAACGACCTGAAACCAGTTCAACAGAAAGAGTTGGAGGACGCCTTTGAGAAAATAAAGGGTGAAATTCCAAAGCAGGAGAGATATTTAAAGTCACAACAAGCAGCGATGGCGGCAGCAGCTGCAGCTCCGGCTGGTGATGAGGAAGCAGAAGAGGAGCCAGTGGAGGTTGATGCATACGATTTATCCGAACCTGTGAATGTGCTGTCGAAGTTGCCACCTGAATTCTTTACCAACATGGGGTCTTCAAAATGGAAGGAAAGAAAGGAAGCACTAGATGCTCTTCTTCCGCTTGTCAATGTTCCGAGGATTAAAGACGATGCTTATAACGAACTTATAGCAGTCCTGGCGAAGTCAATGAAAGATGCCAACATTGCAGTTGTCACGGTTGCTGCAAATTGCATCGAAGCCATGGCGAAAGGCTTGCGACAGGCCTTTTTGAAGCACAAGGGGACAGTACTGAGTCCAGTTCTAGAGCGATTGAAAGAAAAGAAACAGAGCGTAGCAGAAGCGTTAGCATCAGCTCTGGATGCAATTTTCTCTGTCGTAAGTATCCTCTGCCAAGTCTGTGGTGCGTCTGGATTAGAATTAACTGGACGCCTACTCTAGACCTCAATTACAGACTGTCTCGAGGAGATAAATGAATATCTCAAGCACAAAAATCCCCAAGTCAAGTTTGAAACTCTACGTTGGTTGATACGTTGTCTACGGGAAACTAAGGTCTGCCCATCCAAGACCGAACAAAAAATAATCGCAGAGGCCGTTTCAAAGCTATTAGGTGATACTAGTGAGCCTGTACGTTCCAGCGCCGCGGAAGCCTTGGGAACACTTATGAAGATCATCGGGGAGCGTGCAATGAATCCATATATGGAGGGTCTAGACGACATACGAAAAACCAAAATCAAGGAGTTCTTCGAGACTGCTGTCGTTAAAGCGAAAGAGAAACCCCCTGCGCCCCCTCCAGCGCCGAAGGCCGCCCCTCCCAAGAAAGCCCATGGGAAAAAACCACCAGCTAAAGCTGCAAGCGGTGCACCTCCACCGCCAAAGAAGGAAGATCCCCCTCCGCCTTCGGCTGCACCAGCGCGTGCTCAGCCAACGAAGTTGGCTGGTCCTAAAGCGGCTGGTCCAGGTGCATTAAAGCTCAAGAAACCTGGAGCACCTACTGCGGCTGCACCCGCATCACCAAAGCGAGCCCCAGCGCCCCCTTCTCCCGTAGAGGACGAGCCCCCAGCTCCATCTAAGCTGACATTCGGTGGACGAGGGTTGACAAGTAGACCACTGTCTGCTGTGCAAACACCACCCCAGCCGCCGATGATAAAATATGTCGACAATGGGCTCAGTGCAGCAGAGAAGGCTGAACTTGAAGTCTTAAGAAATGAGAAGGAACAATGGCTCCGGACCATGAACGAATCGCAGGCTGAGAGAAATAGACTCTTGCAGCAGGTTAATGACCTACAAAACCAGGTAAGAACCCTTCATTCTCTAACCTAACGGAAGATTTACACTGACGTTATTGCAGAACGCCGAATTGATAGAGGCTAGCACCAGAGATAACCTAGCTATCCGGGCTAAAGATGCGCAACTAGTGCGTGCAAGAACGGATACCGAGCAGGCGGAAGCTCAGAACCAGAAGTTGCAACGTGAGATTGAGCGCCTGAAGAGAGAATTGGCAAGATCTGTTCGCGCCGCTTCTCCTTCGCCGGTTGATGTGACTGAACAACTATACCAAAATCCCATGAGCGGCTTTGGCGCCGGAAGCTCACTTGGACAACGAGATTCTTCGATGGGAAGAGCTTCCAAGAGGCTAAGCTATGCTTCTGCCTTCTCTGAAGAAAAAGAAAATGGTTATGACAGACAGAAGATGGTATCACCGACTTTCTCAACTATGTCTGGAGGTGGGGAAGGCAGAAACAGTCCATCTAGAGGTGTTCAAGCAGACAATGCGGAAAGCTGGAAGAGAGCGGCAGAAGTCACTAACGCACTGAAAGCCAGAATTGAGCAGATGAAGAGACAAAATGGAATTGGCCGAAGTTAGGAGAGCGTCGACAGTACTGCTTACATTTTTCGGTTTCGTTCTTTTCGTCATTGTTCAAAGAGACTGCGATGCCCACTAAAGTAGTCGTTTCGAAGTGCTAGGAGTAGAAAAGGGCTCTGGAGTGAAGGTTGAATTTTTCATTCTATGAATTTTTAATTGGAAGCCATTTGTCAATGGCGATTCTCGGATATTGTTGTTTTGCTCTGCACTGGCATTATGGAAAAGGATTGCGATGCCGGGGATGGGAATACGTACTTATATCTTGCTAGGCCTTTTTGTATCATTTTTTTTGTGCAAATTATTGCTTCAATAATCTTCACACACACTCTCTCTCACACGTGATGGTTACGACAATCATGTCCACATTCGGTTGTTTGTATTAATTAGCTTCGCGATTTTAAAATCTCACCGGAACATCTTTAAGTCTCAAGCCAAGAGAAAGGCGCTAGTGTAGTACTGTAGCATGCCGCTAATACACGAGGACCATCTACCGGTACGTCATTTGCTCCTCGCCTATGACGTAACCCTGAGACGATTCAATCGTATGGATTCTTAATAATTGACCCCATCCTTCAACTAAAGTAAGTACCCTTGGTGTGGGATGAATATGGAATATAGAACAATTGATGAAGCTTCTTACATAGAGTTCCTAGACCCATGATTTGTCCGTGTACTACGGTGCCGTGTATCTGTGTTACCGTCAGCCAGGCTGTGTGACGGGGGCAGTTCTTCGGTACATTCCTGGAACTGCTATGTATAGCATATAGGTATAGGGTACCAACTCTAGTGACTATGGCCGATAGAATGAGAGAACGGTCCAACATGTTGACCTAAGTTCGACTGTGGACCCTGTGTTTGAGATGTGTTTGAGATTTTACCGAATTGAACTGGAATTGAGCCGCAAATCGATAGCTGAAACAGAACAAAACCTCACATACTCTAGTGCAGGAAGCTGGGATGAGTGTGATTTATTACTAATGGATTTGAGGGGTTGGAGTGGTTCAGATTGATGATATCTTCAAGTCAAGCGGATTGCTGCGGTGGTTGGCGAAGGGCCGTCGGTGTCAGGAAAGTCGTAAGTCTTACTCAGTTATGGCCGTGATCAAGTTCTGACAGGAGCAGGATGGGATGCTCCCGAGGATGTGTATATTAAGCCAAGGCAATCCAATTGGCCTCTCCACACCCACAACTCCAGAGTTACGAGGGAAGCCTCAGATATTACTACCATTAGTCGGATATTTAGTCTATCCATATTACGATATATACTCTTTGTACGCTCAATTAACTCCTCACAAAACACCCTGAACGCTCTCCCCACAATGGAATACGTCAAGTAAGAATATCCCCCGAGGAGCATACTGGTGGGTTCAGACTGACACTTCCATACACAGCCTTGGTCAATGCGGTCTCAAAGTTTCCAAAGTCATCCTCGGCGCCATGTCGTACGGTTCATCCGACTGGGCCGGATGGGTACAAAACGAGGAAGAGGCCCTTCCACTGTTGAAGGCGGCATTCGATAGGGGGATTAACACTTGGGATACTGGTAAGGAAATTCCCAGGAATTGGGACACGAAGAGAATTGTGCTAACTGGCCGTTGCAGCGGACATGTAAGTTGAAGGCTGTCTACGCTACAGCGGAGTGAATTGAAGTGTCTTGCATGTGGTGGTCGCCTAATACGGAATGGGATGAGTAGATACTCCAACGGCCTTAGTGAGCGCATCATTGGCAAAGCCATCAAGAAATATGAGATCCCTCGCGAGAGGCTCGTAATTCTATCTAAATGTTACTTTGGTTTTGAGGACACAGAGGTTTGGCTTGCCAACTCCTTCGCATCCCCTTGATAGCAGCTGGGCAAGGCGACTAACACTCATTTATTACTAGGACGCTCCACTCCCTAAGAAGGAACCAGGCAAACCTCACGCCATCCGTCAGGATCCCAATGCCTTCGTCAATCGTCAAGGTGGCTCCCGCAAGTACATCATGGCTGCTGTTGATGCATCCATCAAGCGCCTAGGGACATATATCGATGTCCTCCAAATCCACCGTCTCGACCACTCCACTCCTATGGAGGAAACCCTCAAAGCCCTCCATGATGTTGTCGAATCTGGCAAAGCGAGGTATATCGGTGCCTCCAGCATGGCGGCCTGGGAATTCCAAATGATGCAAAACATCGCCGAGAAGAGGGGCTGGACGAAATTCATCAGTATGCAAAATTACTATAACCTGCTCTACCGAGAGGAGGAGCGGGAAATGATCCCCTACTGCAAGAATACCGGTGTGGGCCTAATTCCATGGAGCCCTATTGCAAGAGGAGTGTTGGCCAGACCATTCTCGGACAGGGGTACGAAAAGAGAACAGACGGATTACTACCTCATGACATTGGTTCGACAGAAGGAGTCGGAGAGTGATCGGGCAATTGTGGATAAGGTAGAGGAGTTGGCCAAGGCTCGAGGAGTTAGCATGGCCGTGGTGGCTATGGCATATGTGTTGCAGAAGGGAATGATGCCGATTGTGGGATTGAGTTCAGTCAAGAGAATTGACGAAGCCGTGCTGGCAATGTCTTTCAAGTTGGAACCCGATGAAATCAGGTAGCTCGCTCTCGAATTCCCCACAAATAATTATTTTATGCTAATAACCTGACAATTTTAGGGCTTTGGAAGAACCGTATATTCCCAGGCCAGTGTTTCCCGGCTGGTAAAATTGGAGGTACGAGAATTTGATGGGCCCCCTAGATGTCGTCTTCGCTATATGTACAAAGTGTAGAATATATATGTCATGACTTATAAATAACTCCATAGCCGATCATATCGTACATATGGTCACGTGCAAGCGTTACTTCGTGCCAAATACATGTGAACCTGCGAAATTACCCCTTAACTGCCTACTTCTTTGCGAGTGTAGCATACTTCTCGAAAATCTCAAGCACCTTCTTGACCTCATTCTCACTTCCCATGAAAATTCCGCTCCGATCATGGATATGTTCAGGGACCACCTCCAACATGCGTTGTCGAGTGCTTGATATCGCCATACCACCGGCTTAATATGTGGGCCAAGACATTAGCCGAAACTCCCAAACTGGTAGTTGCTGCAAGCTGAATGTAGATGTCATTTGAAACATACCTTGTTCCATTACCATCGCCATTGGAGCACACTCGTAGAGAATTCTTAGTTTACCCTTGGGCGACTTTTTATCTGCGGGGTACGCGAATATGCCCCCGTAACATAATGTCCGGTACGCATCTGCGACCATGGATCCGATGTATCGAGACGAGTATGGCTTTCCGTTTCCTTTTGGGAATTTGATGCTGTCAAAGTACTCCTTGCAAGCATCATCCCAATACAGTGTGTTTCCCTCATTGACTGAATAGATTGGACGGGATTTCGGAATGCGCATCTGTAAAGCATTGATATGAGTTTCTGCTGCATACCAGTTTGCAAGCCCAATTATTACGCACGTTAGGATGCGAGAGAATGAACTCCCCCAAAGCATTATCCAATGTGAAACCGTTGACCTCGCCGCCCTTCATGGTGAGCACTAAATTGGCCGAGGCACCATACATGGTGAATCCAGAGGCTACAAGCTCGGTTCCAGGCTTACAGGCATCTTCCGCAACACCCTCAGCATCGTCACTGAGTTTAAAGATGCCGAAGATGGTACCGACCGAGACACCAGCGTCAAGGTTGGAAGAACCGTCAATGGGGTCACAAACTACGATGTACTTCCCGTTACCGGGAAATACAATCGCCTCTTCGACTTCTTCAGAGACCAGAACTTTTACTTTGCCACATCCGCGCATAGCATTGACAAAGATATCATTACCAATGACATCTAGCTTCTTTTGGTCATCGCCAGTACTGTTGGCGGAGCCGGCAAGACCGACAAGCTGATAGAAAAGTGGTCAGTATTTGGGCCGAATGGAATTGTACATGGTGAAAGTCGACCTACATTAATCAAGGTGGCTCGGCGGATGTAGTAGCTTCAGAATAATGTCAGTTATAATGGCCTCGACACTGAGGGTGAAGGTGGTCCATACGCAATGCTCTTGAAGGCGAATTGGAGGGCATGGCAAAGTAGTCTGTATAAAGCAGTGTTAGCTGTGTGGCAGTAGCTGGGAAGCTCAGGGGGATGCTCAAGAGAACTGACGTGAAGTCTCCAGTGGCATGGGAGCCGAGATTATGTTGCTGCTCTGTCAGGAACCGTGTCAAGGTTATAATGTCAGTGTCAATGTCCTCTGAAGTTCCCATGGTGAATCAGCTTGAGTGTTGGCTTTGGAGAATAAGGAGGAATATTTTGCAAAGAAAAGATCAAGGAATGTCGTAGGTCAATTCAACCAGCCAGAGCTTGATGGTTAGTATTTAAGTAGCAATCTCGCCTCAGTTTCGATCACAAGCTGAGACCCAAAGAAGCAGCGCCCGGCTAAGTACGGGTGCACAAGTGGGGTGTGGGTCAAATCCCCTCCGTGATGATCCCCATAAGTAAACATATGTATCTTACTCCAATATGTACTTAGTACTGGCAGATCGGGAGCTTCTGTGGCCTACATAGATACTTCGACTAACAATAATATCTCGATTGGAAGTCTCGATCGTGAAGTGAAGTGAAGCTGGACCCACCACCACTTTTCCGGCGCTCAATTCGAGAGCTCCTTTGTTCCATGTCTTGGCAATAGGTTCCTTTGCCCCACTACTGGCTGTCATCAATCTACGGAATTCATAGGGTAGAGTACATTGTGTGTATGCATGGCACAATAACTCTGAAGCTTCTAATGCCGGCATGCCGTGGCCATAGAGAACAACAAGAGAGCACCGACTTTGCCCGTTGATGATACTTTGGGACGTGAGGCATTAATAAGGTACAGTTTTTCAACTGTACCAGTTTATGTACCGAGGGTGAGGGGGGAACCAAGGGAGGTACATCGGCGTAGATCCTTGGCGAACTTAAATTCGGCTTCCCAAACCCTGAACCCTAGGCTACGCAAAATCCCTGCGCTTCGGCGCCTGTGGGCATGCCAAGGCCGCTCAATCCAGATGTGATATATCCGTATCTAACTAACTATAAATTTTCTCTTGACTTTGCTCCAACGTTCAATAACCCAGGTAACCACCACCTGGAACAGCAGCCACCATCCGTATCACACTCATGACGTGTATGTTTCCCCCCCTCCCCAAACACACTCCCACAGCTGCCCTATCCCTCCATCCTGATGATTTGTACAAACCGCATAACTAGAGTCTTTGACCCAAACAAGGTGCTCCTGTGCCCGGGAATGAAACTCAAATTGCACGTCAGGCTGAATGATGGAGTTTCCAACCCCCTCCCCATTTGTTGTGCACTTTCCAATGAGCATCACTCCAGCTAACACTACGACAGGGTAACAGGGTCTGGAACCATACTCACCTTAAACAACAGCATCGTCTCATTGTAAGGACACTCAATTACCTTCCCCTCCCCCCACACCCCATACCATCGCTATGATGAGCAATTTACTTAGACTGGAAATTACCGTCCGAGCGCTTGACTTGTACTCAAACCGCGTTCTGAGGACAAATATGCATGGCTTACTGAGCACCTTACACTTAACCCTTTGCAATTGATGATACCTATATGGTTCTGCATACAGGTGCTAATTACTGTGCTCCGAACAGACTCTCCGTGCAGTTCAAAACCAACCTCTCGCCTTCCCATGGAGCTCAAAAGCTTGCGTCAATGGTATGTTTTCACAAACTTTGCTCACGATGCACATTTAGTTCTTTCCCGAATTTGATGACAGCTCAAGCACTGGGCTCTCAGGCCATTCATCGATATGGATGGTCGTTGATGATTGCTTCTTTTGCGGCAGGCCTCAGAAACCTGACCCACTGATTCATTTCATACCTTATCTGAGTTCGTCAAGTTTACAGCAGGAGTGTGTTGCTGACATCAATAGCGTCAGATGTATTAGCGAGGTGCTTCCGCCGCTACCCTGGCAATGAACTAACGGGTAAGGCTAAAACAATCCCTTGAAGTTCACCTCCTACACTGCTTTTATGATGATTCTCCTTAGATGACGAGTCCTATTCGGGTTTACCGATGACGAGAACTCTTTTTAAATACCATTCATGCATATCTGAAATCTACGCGTTTTTGCATGAATAACAGGCTTCACTATTATTTTTGGAAGGTGCTGTTGCTAACGTTTGCTCAGTGCACAGTGATGTAGCTTTCAAATCCTCACGCCCCGGGCATTAACATTTTAAATTGTGAGTATACTCTGTTTCTTTATTCACTAGTTGTGCCCTGAGACAAAGGATGAGATTCCTTTACGAAATGACAAGCATATGTCCGAGCTGTGTGAACAGCATAAGACGAGTACTGGACTACCTGATGTATTCCAATCCTACATCTCGTTGAAACTTCCACATTTTCGTTGGCTAGTTACTGACTTTTACCAAAGTGCAGGCTTAATTAAACCTTTAACTCAACTGCATCATGTTTGACAGCGTTTCACCAACAGGTTTGTCTACCCCTACTTTATAATTCATGTCTCTCTTCTCCAGCATTTCCTACAATGATGATATTTCAATTATCTCACGACGGTCAACATAGCCTTTGGCATTGATGAGATTGCCCTTGACCGGGCGTTTGTATCTGAAAGAAAGCACATGTCTGCACCTTTTGACTTTATAATTTCTTCATTGTATTGGGCTAATATCCTAGCAGCAAATCTCACAGGCATCTGCTCTCAAGACATCAACACCTTTGAATATCAATATAATAGTTATAGATGTTATCTACAACTAACTTGTGGACCATAATCTATATTGTGCGAGTCTGACTGTCAATCTGCTCTGGGAGCTGGATGTATATCATAAAGCTGATATGGCCTAGTCTTTTTGATATGTTGATTGAGGGTAAATGCCGTACCTCGTGCATTCTCATTAGAGTCAACTTCGGAATTAGCCTGAATGTTACTGGAAACTTCCGGGTACAAGAGGACCCGAAACCACACGGTTACTTTGACAGCGATGTAGTTGGGAACTATCCTGGTGAATGCAATTGCGTTTGTAAGTTAGTTCGAATCCTGTCTCCTCAAAGATTTCCTAACAGCCGAGTACAGTGAAGTTCATACTGAGACTAGTCCCAATTGGACCTGGCGCGCTACATAGCCCGTTGTGTACCGAGTCTTTAAAGATGAAGGAACCGGGCCGTCTCATAGCCTTAGGCTCCACAGCCGTATAGACTTCCAAAAAAAAAAAAAAAAAACTTGGATGATGTCTTTTTTTGAAGTCTATACGTCTGTGGAGCCTAAGGCTATGAGACGGTCCCGTTCTCTCATCTTAAAAGACTCGGCACCCAGGGAAAAACGGGCTACATAAACTAGAAACAATTCAGAAATAACCCCCGCCACGCCCACTACCGGCCTTTACCCCAGGACACAAGATATCTTCCGCCGCCACGCCCATACCGGCCCTCCTCTGAACACAAAAGAAAGCAAGACCTGTGTCACACCGCATACCAGATCTAGGTTCGAGAAGAACGTCTCGACCAGATCCACGGTGTATTCCTCCGCCCCATCACCTTCTTCAACCACCTCCCCCGCTCGTCCATTTAGGGCAGAGACATAACCCTGTTCTGAGAGGTAACCTGTCAACCTAGCTCGACCCGCATGTAGCTCCTCCCACACAACCGCCCCATTGCTATCTCAGTTGCATTTCGATCCAGATGGATCCCCAACAGGACTTAAAGATGGCAGGTCCCTAAACAGGTGAAGGACGGTGGTTATTTCGTTTGGGAGCTAGCGTATGGCCAGCATATTATTATTTCTAGTGGCACTCGAGTTAACCCCACGGTCGGCTAGCTACCGGCGCCCTCCCCCCAAAAAAGAAATGAGTATCTATCTAACAAATACGAGAAGCATACTCAAGCACTGCTATAACCCATCTACTGTATAATGTATTTAATATTTATGTACTTTAATTCCCGTAGCTTAGACATAAATGCACACTGAAATCCCAGAGGAAATAAAAAAAATCTGTTCTTTAGATTTAGAGAGGCTCTATCCGTATCTATCTATCATGTGATTCAGCATAATGAGAACAGAGAAAAGGTGTATTTCTTCCTTCCTCTCTTTCTAACACGTTAGCTTTGACTAAGTGGTAATGAGAAGCAGAGAAATTTTAGTTTGTATCCGTACATATATAGTTTGCGCGCGCTCATAGGGAGGAGTTTGCATGAGTTTCCATTTTTTTTTTCTTGGGGGGAGGGTTCCTTATTTATTTATTTATTTATTTATTTATTTATGGACACAGATCAGGGTAATCGAATACTCTGTCATAGTTTGGTAACTTCTTGAGTATTTAGACCAATCTCCAGATTGATATCCGGCTCTTGAGTGTGGGTATGTGGCGGAAGAGCATGGTGTGTGAGATAATTTTGACTGGTTTCATGTGTTGCCGTGATGGAAAGGATGGAAAGGTTGTCATTATTGACGCCTAGAAGCAATAATTGGGAAATTAAACTTGTCGAGATGGGAAGAGCAAGAGTTTATATAGACAGGTGCTTATATGGTCATAGCTGGCGCCCCACCTCCTAGTAGTATGCCTTCCCAGTAAGCTTCCCATGCATTATGGCAACCCGCTTGGTGGAGTGGGGTTGATTTGAACTTACTCCATATATATATGCTTGTTCTCCTGCAGTGTCTTCCTATCAATAACCAGAGCTTCTCCTTCCTGCTAGACAGTAATAAACAAGAAATATACCCTTTCAATCACAGAAACACCATATAGCCATAGTCAGTAATGCAAAGTTTTTCCAACCTTAGGACGACTCCCTCACTTACGGGATGAAGCCATGGAATGGCCAGAGATATAGATTGGTTTTTTGAACCTGGGGCTCCCTTGGCCTTCTTGGACATCTAGAACTATGACGCGAGAGGTCTTTTTCATTCTTTTTTACCAATGAAAAGTAGCCAAAGGGTGGGAGTGGTTCTCGTGCCTAGACCTCGAAAGCTCCACACCATAAGATTCTTTGGAATAGCAAAGACCGGGATTGGAGCGGGGTATGAGTTATCATGTTAATATTGATACAGTTGGCAATGGGCTGGGCAATGTTGAGGTACTCCACTGGTTAAGTGATGGATGTGAAAGCTGCAGTACCGGTATGTCGTCAAAACGTGATCACTGGGTGCCAGGTTTGCCTAGATATCGATAGTTATATTGTACGCTCACATTGAGATCTGTGTGAACTAGACTAATCTGTATGCAAGGTATACATATCCCCACTCGAGACATACAATTCCTATGTAGTATCCCATTTCCAGTCTACCTACCCAAGGCGTTTCCGGGTCCGCACCTATGAGAACACACCTTCACCGTCCTTATCGATTCCTGCTTCACCTAGAGTTGTAGTCTGGTTGGCATAGTATATGGCTTGTCTTGGTGCGAGGTCAAAATAAACCAATAAAACGGCGGTTTTTGTCCTACTGTAGTCTCTACTGGATTCTCAACCCAGAAGAATAATAATATTATTGAATTAAGTTTGGACAGATCCCCGTCATGATCATAGGTCGATTGCGGGTTATAAGACTAAAAAAAAAAAAAAAAAAAAAAAAGGTTTGAACACATAAGAATGAATTGTGATACTGATACAGTTGCCCTGATCATTTGTGGTCTTTGTAACTCTAACCATTTGCTGAACAATCACAACAACCCCTAATACCCCGACAACGAGTGCCACTACATCTTATCCCACCAGGGCTCAGCACTTGAGTGAGGTAGTCGTACTGCAAAACCAAAGAGATATATTTCACATATTGATGTCCAGAAGAGGCTCAGCTCGTTGCTAATTACTTGAGCAGTTGAGATCACTGTCGAAAAAGCGAGGATTATAATTGCGACGATTGTAAGTGCGAGGCCTTAGGTCAACAAGTATGTTTGTTTATTTTCAATGCCATGATAGCTACGTGATGGAGCTACATGATAGACGCCAACTGTATGTAAATATAGAACTCGGCTGCTGACAGCGGTATTGCATCATGGTAACTAGTGGTGTACATAGGTTTGACCTTGGGAAGTGTAGCCAAAGTTTGTAATGGATTGATTGGATATCTACAGCAACTCCTCATCTGCCAGCGCAGTGCAGTGCGATATATGAGGAATGAATCCGAACTGTACCTCCATGCCATTGGCAGAAATTATCATCTTTGACTTGACTTCTACTTACACCATAATTAAAGAAAAGCAAGTTAATTCATGTGATCCTGCAGAAGCTTATATTCCTATGCTACTGCGTAGGTGTATCTCTTTCATAGATTTGTATTTACTCACTGGAGAATAGCAACATAGAGCAATTGTTTTGATTTCCGGGTAACTTGTACAATATCTCCATATAGAAAACGTACACGGGTAATGAAAAAAAAACACTACAAGTTGCCCCGATCCTCGGAGCATAACTCTAATTGAGATCAAATGTACTATGCCTTTTATGTGAAATAGTCTGCAATATATGACGAAGGATCACAAAGTGATGTTCTGATCTCAACTTTTGTCCTCGGTAATTGTGCTCGGGAGGCCAGCATGCTGCATTGAGTAGCTGGCCTAAATTCAAATTGAACACGGTATGAGTCGACGTTATTTGTTCATATAATACTATCATGCCCTACTTTATTATGGTTTCTATTTGTACTATCATCTCACCCCCACCAGCAAATATGCACAAAAAAGATACAAAAGATAAAGGATGAATTGAGCAACTGGCAATTATACCGCATACACTCATCATAGCTTTGGTAACTGCGAAGGCAAAGTGTCGTAACTGGCCAACCCCTGGACGAGTACAGATCATAAAAATAGGAGATAGCAGAAAGCAGCGGCAGAACTATGTAAGACAGTGGGGATATAACAAACCGCAGTCCAGCCTGCATTAGGAATAAACAGTACATTTTAATTGTACAGCCGCTAGGATTCATAAGTAACTATGGGTATTACAATTAAGGAAGGGAAAGGTATTTTCCAACGCAAAACTCCAAAATCTATAGATAACCTCGTGTGTTGTAAGTTCGTGATCATGACCGTGCTTGAAATTAAGTGATTGGTGAGACAGGCCCAGAACGTCGTAATTGTATCTGTTCCTGCTTCATCTTCCGAATTATGGCTTCAAGCTTTCGCCGCTCTTCTTGCTCAGCCTGCGTATGAATAGTTGTGTTAGTTACAAATGTAACATACAGCTTGTAGATAAGAACGTGTGGAGGGATAATATCATGTGAAGATGTAGAGGAAAGGGAGTACATCGAGGGTCATGCGGAGGGAGGGTTACATTTCTTAATAATAAGGCGGTGGGGAAAAAAGTACTTCCAAGCCAGATATAGAAGATATAGTTAAGCTTACCCGAAGAGCTTTCATTTGCTCGGCCCGCATGTCCCTCATCATTTTCTTAAACTCTGTTTTCAGGACCTGTGTACTCGTACTCTCTCCTCCGCTTCTGAGCCCGGGAAACTCCCCATTACTGCTGGCACTCATGCTTCTTGACCCGAGCATCCGCACTCGCTCATCTGCCAGTGCAGTCTCAAGCACCTCAGCCTTTTCTCTCAACCTGTCGATCACTCCTTCTAGCTGCGCTCGCTCGTTTTCGAATTCGATAGATTGTTTAGTCAAGCCCTCAAAGTCCTGAAGCATACCATTCAACTCAGCTTGTAGTAGCTGATTCCTCTTTTCAAGATTCTGAATACTGTTGTTAGCTGCCTTGAGTGCAGCAATTTCATCGAGAAGAGATTGATTCTGGGCAGCAAGCTCATCCAGTTCTTGGAGAAATGCAGGATCTATAGCTGTAGACTTGGCTGCCTCTCGTGCAGCAGCAGCACGTGCAGCAGCAGCGGTTTCGGCGGCTCTCTGGCTCTTAGACCCATAAGCTTGGTCGAGTTCTGCCTTCGCAATTACAGCCTCCGTACTGAGCTGCGCGACCTTTTCTATCAACTCCCTCATTTCTATGTCCATCTTTTCGATTTGTTTATCCTTCTGCTCAATCTCTAACTTGAGGCTCTCGCTTTGTTCCTTCGTAAGTGCATGTCCAGCTTCCGCTGCTGCCCTTGCTTGCTTGAGTTGTTCAAGATCCCCTTCCAGTGCCTTGAAGCGTGCTTCAGTACTAGCAACGACAGACTCCAGCTCCGCTTTTACAGCATCATGCTCCGCTTTTTTGATGTTGAGGTCCTCCTCAATCTCTCCAAACTTGCTTTGTAGGTCCGCAAGTTCGTCCGTCTTGGCTCGTAACTTCGCTCGCAAAGCATCTTCAGCTTCAACTCTAGAAATTAATTCCATCTCTTTCTCCTGAAGCTTCCCTAGAAGATTTTCCTCTGCCTCTTCTTTCTCTTTGAGTGCAGCCTCTTTTTCTCGCAACATTTCCCGTAGAGCAACCTCCTCAGCTTCCTTCTTTTTCAACTTGGATTCTGCGGCTAGCCGAGAATTCATCTCATACTCTACGGCAATATCTTGATTATCCCGATTTTGAGAACCAGCCTTCCTTTTCTCCACTTCGTGCCTGAGACAAGCAAGTTCCTGCTGTGCTATTTGTAAGTCTTCTCTCGCCTGGTCCCTTTCATCCTCTTTATCTCTTGACTCTTCTTGTATGTTCTTAATCTCATCTGTGAGGGTATCGAGCTCTTTGTTGGCCGCTGTAAGATCCTTGTCACGGGATAATATGGTCTCATTCAGTTGATCGATTTCTTGTTCTAACTTCATCACTTCCAGCCCGTATTCTTCTTCTTTGGCCTGTATCGATTGCTGGAATGCCTCTCTTTCTTCCGCGGTAATCTGCCGTTGGCGTTCTAAATCCCTACGAAGACTGGTTCTATCTGCCCTGAGTTTGGTGGCCTTAGTATACAGTGACTGGACCTTGTAAGAAAACGCTTCTATGGAAAATGCTGTGCCATAAGCGTCTCCATCTTCGTCGTCTGAATCCTCTTCCTCGACATTTCCTTTCCCGTTCATAGTAGAAGCTCTACGGGTTCGGTTGTCCTCATTTCCCAAGACCAACATATCCCAAAGTGTCGTGATGTTTTGTTCCAACTCTTCAGAGGCTGGATTACCATGAGCTTGCAATGGCGCTTGTGACCGAAAAAAATTTATGCCCTCCTCTAACATCGTGATCTGCTCGTGCAGGCCAGATATATCACCTGTTGGTTGTGGTACTGCCGGTATGTCTTGTACACCAGTCGATGCTACCAGAAACCGTCGTAGATCTATGTTAAGCTGTTCCAAGCGGTGCTCCACTTGTGGGTCCAGCCGAGGCACGCCATGGCCATTACTTTCAACAAGCATAGAGGCTCTATTATGTTGGAGTCGGCGATTGGTGTAAACCTCATTCGTAACGACACCGTCCAGGTTATCTGATGCCCGGTAAAAGCTCCTGTCATCAAATTCATCCCCATTAACCTGCGGATGACCTTGCACGAATGGCCTTGGACCTGTAGCTTTTGCTTTACTCACTTGGGGCCTAATTCCCCCTTGGTGCGTCATTCCCAGGATCCCAGCCGCATGCTGAAGTAGTCTCCGTTGTATTTCTACCGCCCTATTGTTGAGACCCCAGAGCTCCTGCACTAATTGCTCAATTTTCTGATTGCTCTGAATCAATTCCTCGTCTGTTTTCTGTGTCACCTCATTGGCCCCCAACAAAGATCTCCTTTTACTCTTCTTGTTGTATAGTCTGCTCAAGGATAAGGCGGCATCTCGTACTTTCGATTCTAGGGCAAGTTTTCGTTTAGCTGCGTCAATCCTACCCGCGAGAAACTTGTATTCCTTTTTCAATTCCTCGACCTCTTCAAAAGATAGAACTTCGTATTCATTTGAGTCGATAATCGCTGTCTCCACCAGCAGGTGCATAGCAACAGTGTCGTTGATGTTCAGAAGCGAAGACGAACGTGGGCGATCTTTATTCAGCTACAATGGTTCTTAATGCTCAGTCCCTCGCACTGAATGAAGGCCACCTTCATACGGGGAAGGATACGTACTGGGTTGAAGCGTGGATGCTCTGCCTCCGTTGGGGAGACTGCAAAGTGTTTCTCCAGCATCTGGGTCGGCGGGAAACCGTTAGTCGCGGCCGATGTGTATCGAGGCCCTGAGCTACGGTAATCTGGATCATTTGCCGATGGGTAAAGCGGTTTCGGGGAGCCACTCATGGCTGCGGCGTGTTAGGGGTGCAATGAAATCGAGTTGTTGACTTGCGTAGCGTCAACCATGAGCATGCCCGCAAAGGGGACAGTCCGGCGGTCGCGCAGGGCTGATGATTAGATTCCAGTATGTAAAATTCCCGAGTATCTGATATTTTGTGAAAACGGCCAGCAAATTCCAGTGAAATGTCGGTGCCAGAATGCCAGAATGCAAGCTACTTTGCATCAGAGAGAATATGAAATTGGGCGAGCTGGGGGGAGGAAGAATGGTTGTGTGGCTAAGCCATCTGAAGCTAGTGCAGTGCAGCCCCCAACCCCCCGGAGTAATGTGTGATCACCAAGATGTGCCGGGTATGTAACTCTTGTATCTCGCGACATCTGAGTTGGATCACCAGACCCAGGTTTCATCCAAGGAAACCTTTTTGGAGGTGCGGTAAAGCGATTATTATTAGCCCAGCTGTGCCAGAAGCAAACAGTTGCGGGCATCTGGCCCCCATCCCATCCCGTGGCGGAGAACAAGAGTCGTTCCCGTGGCGGAGAACAAGAGTCGTTCCCGTGGCGGAGCACATGAGTCGTTCCTTTATGCAATCGTATGCAGAACGTCTTGGGAATGAGGCAGGCCAAGCCAACTATCCTACCAGCAGAAGGTATCGGAGGCAAGAAGCAGCCCAAGGGTGCTATACATACCGGCACATCACAAGAAGAATTTAGTTAATGTAAGAAGATCAGTCTGTTGCGGTGGGTAGATGGATGCATCCGCTTACAGCAAGCAATTAAATAAGGCCAAGATCTATGAACACGGATTGTGGGGAACACGACAAGCCGGCTACCAATGAAACAAAACAGGACCACGAAAATTGAATAAAGCAATGCCCAGATCGCAATTAACTAGAGCAAGCCTCTTTCGGATAACTTCCTCAACTGTCACTACCTATCAACTGACTCGGATTGTAGGCAGTCTTCTATATACTACCATCTACATTGCTATTCCTGGTTCTACCTATTCCACTTTCGAAACTGGGTTTTCCCTGTTGATACTCGCTTGGCTCGGACCTCCCGACCTCCCTTGCTCTAATTCCTCGTGAACTGGACTCGGTCTGGAAAACGACTTTTGAGAATGAATACTATTCATGCTCTTCTGACTCAAGTGGCTATCTTGTCTGCTGAAGGAAAGGTGGGAGGGCAAATGTTGGTTGCTCGTCGAGGGTGGTGCTCCGTCTCTGCTTCTCGCGCTACGAGCGCTGTCGGCATAAGTACTTCTTCCATCCTCGCTCTTGCCACTACTAATCATCACAACACCTAGTGGCGATTGGGTGCTGTGATTTGTATTAATGTTCTGAAGGGGGTAACCAGGCATATTGTCCGTCATTTCCGGTGCTGTTACTATAATGCCGGTTCCTCGACCATTTCCGTTAAAACTTATCGTACTCATGTTAGGTTCCGTTGGCAGCATTGCAAGAATATCCCTGGAGTCAAAGGTGGAAGCCGATGCCCTACTATCCTCGCTCAATACGTGGGAAAAACTTCTGCTATTAGGAAGAGCTGGTAATGTATCGTTACCATGCGTGGGTGGTAAAAATGGATCGGGAGTGCTGGTCATATTATGGTTTCCGTAATCTTCTGCCGAAATGCTTGCCACAGTGGTGGCACCTTCGATTTTTGCGCCTGGGGGTGCCGGGTGACCGTTTTTCCAGTCAATGAAGGCATAGATCGCACTAACGATGGCGACAATCAGAAATATTAAGGACATGATGATGTTGAATAGAACAAACAACACTCCAACAATGGGTTTCGCCGGTTTCTAATTCATCTTAGCCGAGCCGGAATAGTGTGAACGGGGTATAAACTCCCTTACCGTTTGACCGGGGACCGCTTCAGTGAATATAAGCAGGAATATCCCATTTAATAGACCCATAACCGCACCCGCAATTCCCAATGTGTTTGTTGGTTTATCCATCCAAGGCCGCACCCACGCAACACCGATCAACCACAGTAGATCAATTATTAAAAATCCGATTGCCTGTGCGATCCCCTTGGTGGTTCCGATGGATGATTGATCTTCACTCGGCGCGTCGTATAAATGCTGCTGTGAGAGGCCAACAAGTGCTGATTTCGTAAAAACGAAAAGCATTAGTGGCAAAACCCAATATGCCCCAGACCTGCGGTATGGAACAGTGAGTATAGTGAACTGCTTGAGGTCCCTAGATGCGGTGGCTTTTGACTCGGAAAGTGGGACTGAATCTCTCCAGGAGGTAGATGCAGGTTTTTCCATATCTAAGCTTTTAGTTGAGAGTCGTGCCAACGGGCCTTTGATACTAAAAGGCATCACCCCAGTGCGCCTCAGAAGCATGTAGAGCCTGAATACAGCAGCTGCCATTAATCCTGTCATTGCCAAGAATATCACCGCTGCTAAAACAATTACCGCGGGACTATCCCTCATTGTTAGTTCCCACAAGGACAGTGATATTAGCGCAGGGTATCCCATCACGATCAAGCACAGTGCCACCTTTTTCAACATCGACTTCCAATGCTCCCGGAACACTGGCAACCTGTTTTGCATTTCCATTTTCTGCTTTTTGACCATCCACTCCACAAGTCCTCTGAAGGCCAGAAAGAATACCACAACAACAAATGCGAAGATGATATACATGCTATATGAGGTGAGGAAAAGGTTCGTCTGCTCAATACCCGCCTTGAAGGCAACCCTTTCGATTCCCTTAACCATAAGGGGCTGGTAGCTGCTTGCATCTTGACTAGTCGATTCAACATCAGCGGCACGTCGACTCAGTGCATTTCTTCCAATCCCACTCGTGAATTCAAGGCCCCTCCTCCTGACTCCGCCCAGATCCCTCCTCATGACGAGGACGCTAGTGGTACTAATCTGATTAAAAAGGGAACTTCGATGCCCTCCAGTAGATCTGATATACCAGTTGAAAAACCGCTGCATGAAGTTCATTTCGACGATGCCTACAGCCCATACGAAATTTTGTGTCCAAGCAGAAACGATGGGAGGTAGGGGCACACTGGTCATTCCTATTAATGCCTGGTGTTGCAGCAAGGTGTAGAATGCCAAACTATAGGCTGCAAACTTCGCAGTTGTAAGATGATAATAGGGCAAAGTCGGATTCGAACATGAGATTACGAAAACCACCCATAGAAGAGCACCGCCGCCAAGAAAGGCGGTAATCCATGAGACTGGCCCCTTCTCGACAGTGACCCCATTGCTCAAGTGTGCATCAACACATGCAAGAAGCTTCTTCTGGGCATTGGCAGATACAATCTGAATCCGGACATAAGCATCAAGGTCTGGCACCTGATAGGCAACAGCTTTGAAAGATTAGCTATGGAAAGAGTATTTCGGAAACCAAGAGTAACTACCGGGGATCTGTGAAACAAGGTCACTTCCAAGATCTTGGTTGCTGTTGACCTGAATCGGTTGAGGGCTCATAGGACACAGTTGTGTCCAGTCTGGTCTCTGGCAAGGGTCAAATTCTTGAGTAAAAGCCTTGAATCCATACGCATAAATTGTCATGAGTACTTGAACGTTGCCGGATATGGTCGAATAGGCGTTGATGTCGAAATGCAACGTTGATGTATTAGTGTGGAAGGAAACATCGATGAAAGTAGCTGTAATTCCGGAATTGGCCATACAGGGCTTCAAGGAGCGAGTCCCTATAACATAGTCATGCGCGACGGTAACTCCGGGCAAAACAGCCGAGATACAGAGCATAAAAAACGAAACCCATCCTGGCGCTGGTTGAATCCACCGCATAGCAGGCTCCGGCGTATATTTTATTTGAGAGTGGTCGCTTGGTACTCCTTGGATTTTGTGAGTGCATGCAGCAGTCGTTTAACTCGTGAATCTTCCAGTCAGTAGATGCTATCTGAAGGACTATAGCCAGTCGTCAATATCACTCATCCAACGCGATATGTGATAGCTACCAAGATGCTATGGCAGAGCGGTCTGAACGAATGGTTGCAAAAGCTCTTCCTGGTATCTGGAGAAGTTGCGTGGAACGGGTAACGAGCGATGTTCGCTTGGAGGTCTGGGGATAGCGAGAGGTAGGAACAGCCGAAACCTGGAAGATCGCCAGCCACAGTAGAAACGAGTGTAGTTGCGGGATCCCGCCGTATTTATGACGCGAGGAAGGATAGATGGTGGTTGTAGATGAGCAAAGGGAAAGGAAAACCTGGGCAATGGGGCGAGCTGAAAGAACGGGGGATTTTTAGCCTCATTCACCGACAAGCCAGGGATAAAGCTGTGGCGCGAAGGTCGGTCACGCTCATGGACAGAATAAGCAGAGCTGTTCCCAGACGGCTACTTCTCTGCCCTCGTTCTAATTTAACATAGCCCGCAAAACGCAAGCAAATAGGGAAGGTCGTATCTGAAGCCAAAACCAAGCCAACCAGACGAAACCAGCAGATTCAGAATGGCTTCCAATTAGGGTTACATTTTGCGGTGTTGCGTGGCCCAACCCTTTCAATTCTTGGCAATATCGGGTCACCTTCACGGCTGGAAAAATATAAGCAGGAAATAGATCACCTCTTGTAATCACGAGTTGTGGCTGGAAATGCTATTGCAGGGGGGTTTGCAAGGGTATGCACTAGATGGTGGCTGCTCACTAGTAGCCTTGCAAGAGTATAATACTAAGAGAACCATACAAGCTTTACAAGTAAATAAATCTAATACTTATAAAATAACTACAAACTTCTTATATATATCCAATTTGCTGAATCTGATAGAATAATAAGATATAATAATATTTTTATACTTTAATTACTTTACAGTAAATATTTTAGTCACTTTCTTTCTATTATTTACTTATAATATATTTATATTATTATAGATTATTTTATATTTAGTTACCTTTTTACTTTATTAGTAGTTTCCTTAAACTCCAATTTCTAAGTAACAATTAATATATCTCTAGCTACCTTTTTACTTCATTAGTAATTCTCTTAACTTTTAATTTCTAACTTATAATACCTTAAACTTACTCTATAATACTTTATATAAATATACTAATCTTCCTTTATAAAGTTAAATCAACTTACTCTTTATAATTATTTTATTATATTATTAGTAACTTATAGGTAAATAAAGAGTATAACATAGTCTATATCTCTATATAAAGTTTACTAATAGATATCTATATATACTTTCTAAAAAGTACTAAAATTTCTAATAAAAATACTTTAGTATTTCTAAAAGATACTTTAGTAGTATATAATAATAGATATAGACCAATTTTATTTTTTTGGAGTTTTTAAAAATATTAGTAAGTTATTTATTTTATAATAATTTAGATATATACTAATTCAATTATAAGATTTTTAAATAATTATAAAAGTGAAAATTATATACAGTAATGTCCTACACTCTATTTGGCAACTTTATATATAATTAGAATTAGGGGTTGTCACTTTAAAATTCAAGAAAAAAAATAGTATATAAATAATGCCTTAGTAATACCACTGCCAATGCTAATTGGCTGCCCTTACAATTGCAATTCATAATTTCTCTAGAATGCATAATGCCACTCTCAAGTGGCATAACGAGGTAGGAATTATGAATTCTAAATTATCCTAGCTTACAAAGTACAATAACTGTAGGTGATTACATCAACTACATAACCAATGAAGCTGACAAAATCTATGAATCCTAGAAATAGCTAAGCAATAATGAATATGGCAAAAAGAAGAGCTAGAGATACTTGTAGGGTGAATGGAAGAGAACAAAAAGAGCTTAAAAGAGAAACAAGCTACCTAGTATAAAGATATGAAGGAGTAAGTATTTGCAGGAAATAAACTTATTATAGTAAAGTGAATTAAGGAGAAGGTTCAAAATATGAGAGTGGGAGGCTTGCCTGTTAAGTATATTCTAGATTAATTAGCTAAAGTAGTTGTCATATAAGTCTCATAAGGTATGTAAACTTCTACCCTCTTTTACTTAATCATTATAAAGAAACTGTAAATAGCTAGATATAACTATAATGACCTCAAAGTATCTAGAGAATCTTTAGAACTGACAGAACATTTTAGCAATAGGCAGAATGGGCTTTTCTTGAGTAATTCCAAGGACCAATATATTTAACACTTGTATAAGATAACTTATATGAGTGTTGAGATCATTAAGGGCTCTTATGACTGTGAACTAGTGATAGTGGCAGTTAGCACTGGCCATTAAATAAGTAAAAGCTTGAGCTTCTACCCTCAAAAAAGAGGAAGAATATTGTACATAAGTTAGTTGTATTCTCTAAAACTATTAGACTATGTATTCCCTATATCCTCATGATAAAACAAAGAAATCATAAAATCAAAAACTCTTTTCTACTGTTACCTTAATATCCAATAAACTTTTTATTTCTTTCATATCCCACCCCCTTTTTAGAACTCAAGCAGTCCCCTTGTGACCTAAATATCTATCTTAACTTCTCGACAACCTTTTGAAAGCAAGAAAACAATAATAGCAACAATAATTATTTAAGCATTTATCTAACCCTAACTTCTACTCTTCTTCAGAGGTAAAAAAAGAAAACAAATCCCAATACCACTATACTAGTATCTACTAACAAAAGAAATTCCAAAAGTTATCCCTTCAATTCGTGTCCTTAACTATCTCTACCTTACTCACTTCCAACAATTTCTCTAACCTCTATACCAAAATATCCTTATTTACCCTTCCTTCTCCTGCCATTAGTGACTTAATTGCTCCCTCTACTACTAATACATTATCCTTTTTCTCATTTCCCTTAGTCTTCCTTTTTAACTTATCTATCTCTTCATTCATATCCAAGTTTATTACTAGAATATTCAGCTTAAATTTCCATCTTCTGCTCTCTACTATTGAGTCTATTCTTCTTCTCTTCCTTGTTTTCTCCTTCAGTACTTCCACTGGAGTACTCTCCCTGGTAATTACTTCTCCCTCGACTATGGCATGGTCATTCTCATCTTTATTTGGTAAGGTAGATTGAGATTCTACCTGCAATGCTTGTAGTATTTCTATAGCAGCTTGTATTATAGTGTCTCGGCTTACATAGAAGGGAGGGCTATAGCAGGAGAAGAGGCTGTATTGGTTTCTACAGGTTGAGTTGCCTCTTCTTATTAGGTGACAGTAGAGCTACCTTCTGCTTCTAGCCTCGTGGAGCCTCGGTTTCCTCGAAGGTTCCTTTGCTCCATATTTGGTCTTTCCATGATATCTCACGACATTACCTATTTGTACTTCTTGGTTTACTTTGTAGCTCACTACTTAACTACCTGTATTGTCATCTTTACCTCCATATTATCCCAGTCTGTATTCCTCTTTATAAAGTTAGCTAGGTCTTAGAGGAATTCTTCAGTAGGCTAAGGGGGTATCAACTCACTCATATTTTCTTCCTATTTATTCCTCTACACTTGCTCTAACCTATTCCGTACATTTGATTTTCTTTGTTCAAAGTCAGTATAGATTACCAATAGTAGTAAGATTGTCTTTAAGAAGTGGAGCTCAGCTTTAATATCTTCTCAAGTAGCCTTCATTTCTGTGAAGTCTTTATCTGACTATACTTCTACTATTTCTTTTAGTACTTGAGTAGTAAAGACAACTTTCTTCGACTGCTCTTGAGTAAGACAAGCAATTTCCTTTCCAAATTCCTACTTATCTTGACCCTCTAACTTCTCTATCTCGTCTTTATATTTTTTTCGTAAGTCTTGACTCTTGCTAATAACTTGGTTAGCAATACCAATGATTCGGTTCACATCTCCAGACATAGTAAATGGTAATAAGGAGGATGCTTTTTATTAAGTAGAGGAGGTAGCTTTATTAGCTACATAGTTTGCTTTTTATTATTAAGTGGAAGAGAGTTTGTTTTTTGTTAACTTGTAATAGAGGTCAAGATTTGGAGGTTATAAGGAAGACGAAAATATAGGTAAGTATTTATATTGAGGAAGGCTAAAAATCTTTCTGTCACCTTAGTATTTTCCAAACAGTTCTTTTTAGCTTCTTTTTAGTTCGAGGAGCTCTTGTTAATTTTTCCTAAGCTTGCATTCTATCACGAGGTGATATCCAGCCCTACCATAGGTACTTGTGCTCTCATAGAACGACCCTAGAATATCCATATGGACTCTAGGTACACTCATAATAGTATGGTACAAACGTTTTTACTATTTATCCATAAGATAATTATTAGTAATGAGTATGAACCTCGGAGAGGTAAAGAATTATCACAGATGGTTCTAACTCTTATGGAACGTCCATAGACCCTTGAGGGAGCTATGGTTTAAGTTTCAGAACAATCCGAATAACGGTTCTATAGTTATACCCATATCAATATATACTATATGTATATATACTACTAGCTGGAAGCTATTACCCTGAACTCTTGGTGTTACTCTGAAACCTGAATTATTACCCTGAACTGCAGGAAAATAATTCGGTAAAAATAAATAAAAAAATGAAGCCACGAGGGCGTACTTTAGACCAAAGTGCGTCCGGTGACACTATAAGGGAAGCGACTTAGGGAGTAGGCCAAAGATAGGGCGAAAATAAAAGGTTCTCGGAATTTATATTTTCAAGGTCCTATCTAGGCCTACTCGACGCCCTGATTCCATTTCTGAAATCCTTTTTATGATCGGAGTAAAACCCATGGAGTTATTAGCCTTTTAATAAAGTGTAATAAGCCCATAAGGAGGTTTACCTACTATTGGTAATGACTTTGTAAATAAGTTAGATATCGAGATGAACTAAGATTCTATAATCTTCACTGCGATAAGACCTTACCAATGATAGTTTGTTTATGACCCACGGTTCTCTATTTATAGAGTTATGTACAGTTGAAAACAATTTTTCAATGGACACTAGACCCTACTAAGTGAATACTGCTGGAAGCTCAAATAAATGACCCTATGATACTGTTAAGGAATAACTTAATGGCATCGTCGGTTTTGGTAGGATATCGGAAGATGAGTTTAGTTGTTTCAGCTGGGTATTTGTTAATAGGGCTACAGAGGTTTAAGCGAAGTTTTAGTATATATGCAGACATAGGATAATACTAATTGTTTAGGTTAGTAACCTGTGATAACGAGCACAGATAGCACCTGCATTAACAAAAGGTGTGGATGACATAATACTTAGAATTAATTAATTTCAAAGTGACAGGTAGGGTGCGCATCCCCAAAATATTTTATCAAAGAATACCTACAACTACCACGGATTATAAATAGTGCTAGTAGTTTCCAGTTGAATTTGATTCTACCATCAAGAGTATTCAAAAGCAAGAGCACCTCGAGTACATGGAGCCTACAAAGTTCTAAGTCTAGTTAACTTTACGTTCAAGCGATATAGGATTTATTTTATATTATGAAATAAGATCTTTTATGAGGGACTTTAGTGGAATTGAACTTTACTGCTATAGGATTCTATTCTATATTGCAGAATAGGTATCATTGCAGTAGCATAAGTACGGCCATCCTGTTTGTAGTTGCAAAAGTACTATAAGTGATAATAGGGCCCTCGTGATATTATTTTGTAGACAAGTAATTCTCGTTCTACTTTTTGAATAATATACTCGAATCAATATGTCTAATTCACCAACCTCGAGAGGGCCTTACCAGCCCTACCAAAGTATTACCTTTCCGATAGTGACCCCACGAACAATTACCCAAAGACTCCACAATATGCCTCCATCAGATACAGATACAGAGGAAGATCCAATAGATCAACCAATGGAGGATATTCTATCTAGAGGAATGCAATCCTCTGGACTACAAAACCCTATATATGCACCAGATAAATTGGAATCATTCCCTATAGGAATGATTCACCGATTTGGTCTATCTTCTCAGAAACCACCACCACGAGTACCTAGTGCCACATCTATAAGGCATCGAGTCCCACCACAACTCACCAGAACAAGTCGATTCCTACATATAACTCAAGAACAATATGAAGAATTATTAGCTAGAATAATTCAAGATGGAACAACAGAGTTTGGCCGCCAACGAAGCGAGATTACCGAGTTAACCAAAGGGTTAGGAGCACGAGCTAGTCTCTTCAGAGACCAGCAGGAGGCTCATAAGATTATCTTTGAGGGAGCAACAGCTACTTACGAAGACTTAAAACTATTATGACAACAAGTTACAGAAGAAGTAGCAGTATTAAAGGGGCAATCTGATGGTCAAGAAGATGTAGTTGAACGGCTAATAGTAACAATAAGTGCTGCTTTAGAAAAGCAGTGAATGGATCTCACAAAAAAACTCAAGGAGGATACTGAGATCATAATTGATACAGCTAAACTGAAGTTTAATACAATTAAAGCTAATATAACAGGTCTGAATACGTAGGTGTAGATGGCAATCAATCAAGAACAGGAAGATCGAATTGCAAGCTGTGAATGCAATAAGGAATCAGTAGAAGAACTTTCCCGTAGTGTCTTAACAAATAAGCAAAAAATCAAGGACCTACAACAACAACCACCTCGATCTGTCAAAAGAACTCGATCTATTAATCCTGAAGACTTAGAGTTCATTATTCTAGGTATTCAAGGATTGAGACCTCCTCCACCTCCTCCACCTGTACCTCCAGTTCCACCTCCAGTCCCACCTCCAGTTCCACTACCAGTACTTCCTCCACAGTGTACACTTAAAGAGCAAAAAGAACCTCGAAACCTTTCTCTACCATCTAAGTTCGATGGTACATCTAGCAAGCTCAGAGAATTCCTAATGAAGGTTAATCATACCTTCATTCGTATGCTCCAGACCTACTAGATGCATAGTAATAAGATCTTGTTCATAGCAGATCTACTAACAGAGGGATCTAGTACATGGTATTGTGCTAACCAGTATAAGTAAACCCTAGATCCAAAGACAGGAGTAATTGAGTAGGATACCTTTAATACTTTCAAGCAAGAATTTATTAACGCCTACCAGAATCAGCACGAAAAAAGGGATGCAAAGGTTTCTCTACTTAAAGAATACCAGAAGAAAGGAGAGTTAATGAAGGATTTTATTGCTAGAGTTAGGGTTCATCAATTGGTAGTGGACCTATCATGTGAACAGCTCTGGGAGCACCTAATTAGCACGATTCAACCTGAGACACGAGCATATATGGTCTGAGTTAGCACAGATAAGAACGTTCTCGATAAGGTACCAGCTAGCATGGAAATGTACTTTCAAGCTATTGTAAATGCTGGGTCTCAGGTGGAATACAAGAAAGGAAGAGAGGTACGTGTACAAAACCTATATAGGTGGAAGGAGCAGAGTACTGGGATAAAGAAGGATGTGACTCAGACTCCTAAAACCACCAAAAAAAAAACTGATAACCTTAAGGATCAGATTACTAAGCCGAAGTAGAAGACCAAGAAGTATGATACGAAGTCAAAAATGCAGTCCAACACTTCCTCCACTAAGAAAGACAAAGAACCGAGTGAAGATAAGGTCACTTATTCTATGTGCCAGGCTCCTAAGAAGGATGGTCAGTATATCAAGTACCGAAATAAGGAGCATATAATGAAAGATTGTACGGTAGGTTGGAAACCCTCGGTAGAGAATAAAGGCAAAGGCAAGGCAAAGGAGGAAATAAAGAAGGTAGCAACAGTGTCTGCAGGAGCGGCTATTGTAGCACCACTTGAGGTTCAGTTTATGTATATTATTAGTGAGGATGAGTTAGATTATGGGGAAAACCCAGATTGTTAGGGGCGTGGACTATCTAGTACATCGGGTCAGATAGGCTCGTAGGATTGGTTTTGTATTTACATGGTTAAAAAAGGCATCTCTGTTAGCAGTTGGAAGGAGGAACATGAGGGGGAACCTATGGATATTGACCCTATTTTGATTAGTTCTATTTCTCATAATTTATCTTCTTCTGCTTTTTCTTCTCTTTCTTTATTAAACAAAAACGCAAAAAAGGGACAAAAAGAAAAGCTAATAGTGAGGTGGCTCCTCTTATTAGTGCTCTTGAAAAAAGACCATGAAAGATGGTAGTGCCAGATATTTCTTTGGATAGAATTAAGCATCTCTCTTGGGCAGGAAAATTAGGGGCTAAGGTATTAAAGCGTGAAGGATTGAAGTTTCTTATTCCTATTAATTTATCTTGGATGTATAGAGGAAATAAATGTGATCTTTCTATTAATGTTTTGGTTGATACTGGTGCGGAAGCTATGATTTTCGATTCGGATTTTGTTGAACAGATAATGCTGCCTTGGGTTAAGAGAGAGAACAGACTGAGATTAGAGAGCGCTGACGGCTCGATTCTCAAGAGGTCTGGTACAGTTCAGGTTCAGAACCTGAAGATAGAAGTCCCAAATACAAGATCGGGATGAAACAAAAAATTGGACTTGGTAACAGAGGTTGCATGCCTCGAACCAGGTCTTCCACTTATTTTGGGAATGGATTGGATTACGGAGAACTGTGATAAGTTGTGAGTTACTACTCCTTTTGGGCTTGAACTAAAAAGACTGTTGGAAATTGAGGAGGTTATAGATTTTGCTGAGTTTGATGAAGTTCTTGAACAGGCTCGATATGTTAGACTAATTGAGATAGGGGAATGGGATCATCAGAAGTTCACTAATGGAGACGTACGTAAGATTATGAAAATTACAGCTACTGAAAACCTCCAAGAGCTTGCTAATCATTTACCAACTCAGTACAAGGATTTTGTCAAAATTTTTAGAAAGGAGTTATAATCAGCCCTTCCCTCACATGGTCCTCAAGACATGACAATCGAGCTGGAAGAAGGAAGGAATCTACCATCAGGAAAGCCATACCCCCTCTCCCCTGATAAACTGGAGCTTCTCAAAGAATACCTTGATGAGATGCTCAGAACTGGTAAGATAAGACTGAGTAAAAGCAGTGCTGGTGCTCCTATATTCTTTACCAAACAACCCAGTGGTAAGCTCAGAATAGTTGTAGACTATAAAGGGCTCCATGCCATAACAAAAAAAAACAAGTATCCCCTACCACTTATAACTACTCTAATAGAACAAGTTGGTATGTTACAGGTTTTCTCTAAGCTTGATCTCAAACTCGGGTTTAATCTACTCAGAATAGCAGCAGGAGACGAGTGGAAAACAGTATTCAAAACTAGATATGGCCTATATGAATATACGGTAATGCCTTTTGGGCTTACCAATGTACCATCTGTTTTCCAGCAACATGTTAACAATATTCTTTTGGAATGAATTGACCGAGGAATAGTTGTATACATTGATGATATCCTTATATACACTCAAATAGAGGAAGAACATGTCGAGCTTGTCCGTTGGGTACTACAGAAGTTAACGGAGAATAACCTTTGTGTCAATATAGATAAGTATATCTTTCATATTCCAGAAGTTGAATTCGTGGGATTCTATTACGGCTGAGATTATGCAGACCGGGCCAGCAGCACCCAATAGTGGGTGGCCTGAAGTCAACCCCGCTTTCCTATATATACACATATATCCTGTATCTAGCTTTTAGCTCTTCAAGCAATGTTCTAAGTTCAAAGTCCAGTTCTAAGTTCGAAGTCCAGTTCTAAGTTTAAACTGCACCTGTACGTGCACCTAGTTAGGCCGAGTTTGGTGATCGTGATATCGCTTACTCCAATTCTCTCAGTTTCCCCATATTCCGATAACATTACTATGGTCACCGGCTCGCCCCTAACATTACATTGCTCCTAACTCCTAGGACTGGCGATATTGCTCTATTCGCCTCTCCTATCTCTATACTTGTCGGAAACCCCTTCTAGAGCACCCTAGAAGCCACATTACTTCGCTTGCACAGAGTTTAAATAGCCCTATAGTCAGATGGTTGGATAACCGTCGGATAACCCCCAAATGGTTAGATATGGCTAAGGGAATGTCACGGGATTATTAGGCTATATGAGCGACGTCCGAAATAATTATTTACCCCTCCTATTTATTTATTAGCTTGTTCTAACTGACATACTAATCCTATATTGAGATCTCTGGATCTGCTAAGTCTTAGATATCCAGTGACATGCTCAAGCACTCCCGAACTTGCTTATAAGCCCCCTGATGAGCGAGCGAGCTTATGAGCCCCCCGATGAGCAAGCAAGCTTATAAGCTCCCTGTTGAGGGAGCGAGCTTATGAGCTCCCCGACGAGCGAGCGAGCTTATAAGCCCCCCAACGAGCAAGCGAGCTTATGAGCCCTCCAATGAGCGAGCGAGCTTATAAGCCCCCCGATGAGCGAGCGAGCTTATAAGCCGCCCCTCCACGAACAAGCGAGTTTATAAGTACCGAGCGAGCTTTTAAGGCCCCAAACGAGCCTATAAGCCACTGAGCGAGCCTATAAGGCACCGAACGAGCCCTCCGAGCGAGCTCAAGACCTCCCGAATGAGGCTATATTTTTTTTTTTCTTTACTCTCTGCATTAGAACGATTGCAGAGGGGGGAGTTATCAGTCGGGATGCCTGATTGAAAATGGGGAGTAGTACTAGGGTGGATATCTATGCCAAACAGCCACCGGAAGTCAGCATGGGAAGTCTAGTATGAGCTGGATAGAGCACTACAACTCAGAGAAGTTGAAAAATACATATCTAAGATGGCTGAGCTCACATACAGCTAATAGAATATCTATGAAGCAAGGCTCCCACCTTGAGTAGCAAATGCCAACAAAATCTTTGTTAGCTATCGAGCTCTAAGACCCCGTTCAAGCTCCGAAAGCTCAACGACTCCGTTCAAGCTCCGAAAGCTCAAAGACCCTGTTCGAGCTACGAAAGCTCAAAGACCACGTTCGAGCTCCGAAAGCTCAAAGACCCCATTCGAGCTCAAAAGCTCAAAGACCCCGTCTTGGGAAAAGACCCAAGTGAGTGCTGTGAGTGCTGAAGAACTGAACGAGTGCTACGAGCGCATAAATGAACAAGACCCCCCCCTTGCATAGGCAAGTCAGATTGGATAGTTGGAAAGGCATAGATAGAACCGAGATGAAAGAGTGTCTGAGGGTTCAGACTTGCGTCAAGCTATTCAATGAATGAAGACATGGTACCTTTTACTATCCTACTTATCGCCTTTTCCCTGTAGGTTTTTTGGCGAGAGGTTTGGTTTTTAATGGCCATGGCATGTATGTGTAGGCACACTGGTCTTGTGGTACCCTTAAATGGGATAGAGGTATTGGCCGGATGGTCAGTACCTATGCCACCAGGGTTACCTGAGTTGTTACTAATACTTGTCTTCTCCAAGGTTGGAAGGACTTGTATTCAGCTGTGGACAGCTGCCTCAGGATGAGGAGTAATGTTACAGCTTAGAGTAAGAGGCCTACCCTCTTTAGAGAATATCCCAATACCTAGTTATGGCTGCAGACTGATATGGCCTGATCAACTATACAGATGTGGGTAATGTGTCTAGGGATTGAATGGGTATTGGAGCAAGGAAGTGTGTGACCTCTGAATACGTTCTCATGCATGTACTCTCTTCGAAAAGTCCATTGATATGCAAGGTGGTGAAGTTAGTCGGTCGGGATGACCTCTAGGAAAGGGAGGAGTAATGTTATAGCTGAGATTATGCAGACTGGGCCGGCAGCATATGATAGTGGGTGGCCTGAAGTCAACCCCGCTTTCCTATATATACACACATATCCTGTATCTAGCTTTTGGCTCTTCGAGCAATATTCTAAGTTTGAAGTCCAGTTCTAAGTTCGAAGTCCAGTTCTAAGTTCAAACCGCACCCATACGTGTACCCAGTTAGGCCAAGTTTGGTGATCGTGATATCGCTCACTCCAATTCTCCTAGTTTCCTCATGTTCCGACAACATTACCATAGTCATCGGCTCGCCCCTAACAGATTCAAAGTTAGTACAAAGAAGATACAAATAGGTCAGAAGAAAGTCAAGGATATTCTTGTATGACAGCCTCCTTGGAACGTTAAAGAGGTGCAGAGGTTTATTGGTTTTACTAATTTCTATCACTGGTTTATTCAAGGCTTTAGTAGTTTGGTATTGCCGATTCAGATACTAACATATAATGGGGTTCCTTGGAATTGGATACAGCAGTGTCAGTAGGCCTTCGATGAGCTAAAATATAGGTTTACTACTGCTCTAATATTATGCCATTATCATCCAGAGTGACTAGAGATGATTGAGACAGATGCATCTGATCTAGCTAAAGCTTGTATTCTCTCTCAGAAAGAACCGGATAGTTGGTGGTACCCAGTAGCGTACTATTTGAAATATTTCATCACATAGAACTTAATTATGATGTCCATGATAAAGAGATGGTCGTAAGTGTGAATTGTTTCCAAGAATGGAGACATTTTCTCATGAGTACCCTGGAGGAGATAATTGTATATACGGATTACAAGAACCTTGAGTATTTTAATTCTACTAAGATACTCAATCGAAGGTAGGCAAGATGGGCAGAAATACTAAACCAGTTCAATTTTAGAATCATTAACTGCCCAGGTGATAAGAATAGCAAGGCAGATGTACTTTCCCATCAGGTAGATCCTGACCTTGAAGAAGGGGGGGAGAAGCAAGACCACATGATTCAGATGTTCAAACCTGGGCAATTCCAACTAGGTACAAGTGAGGAGAGTCTAGTAATGCACCGAATTATAATAGTGAAAGCCTCACAAACAGAGGAATCAAATTGGTCAAAGGAAATCTAAGAGGCTGGCCTCGAAGATAATAAGTAGTTAAGGATTCGGAATATGTTGAAGTTTGGTAAGGAATACCTAGGTCTAGAGCACTTTGGTTTAGAGGATGACATGGTAACCTATGAATGTCGCTTATATATTTCGGACAATAACTCTCTTAAGTTGAAAGTGGCTTTCCAAAGTCATGATACTAAAGTTGCAGGACATTTCAGACTTGATAAGACACTCGAGTTAATGAAACGAAATTAGTATTGGCCAAACATGGCAGATTGGGTATGAGAGTATATTTGTACATGCGATGCTTGCCAACGAAATAAGACTGCCCGATACAAGAAATATGGCAAGCTCGTACCTCTTCCAATTCCCTATAGGCCATGGGAACATATTTCGATGGATTTCATTACTGATTTACCACCAGTGAAAGGGTATAATCAAATATGGGTGATTGTTGATAGGTTTACTAAGATGTCGCATTTTATTCATCTGAAGAACCGAGAGGTAAAAGAGTTGGCTGGGATATTTGTCAAGGAGGTTTGGAGACTGTATGGGCTACCAAAGAGGGTAGTATTGGATAGGGATTCAGTATTTATAAGTTCTTTTTGGATGGAAGTAATATGGTTATTAGAAGTTGAGTTGGATAAGTTCTCGGCATATCATCCCCAGACCAATGGTCAAACTGAGCGAGTTAACCAGACCCTAGAGCATTATCTACGAACGTATTGCTATTGGGATCAGGATGACTGGGTCGAGTTATTACCATTTCTCAAGTTCTGTTATAATAATACTGTCCACTCTAGTACCAAACTCACTCCTTTTTATGCAGCATATACTCAACACCCCGAGAACAACTTCCAGAACCTAACAGAAGCCTCAACCTAGTTAAACAACCCTGAAGCAGTCAAGATGGTCGAAACCTTAGATATAATGAGATTGGCAATAAGGGAAAATATGAAAGTGATATAGGACCAGATATCAAAATACTATAACCTTAAGGTAGCAGAGAAGGAACCGACATTCAAAGTGGGAGATTGGGTTATAGGCAAGGCAAAGAATATCAAAACAAGGCATCCGACAAAAAAGCTTGACTACAAGTTACAAGGGAAGTTCAGAATTAAATGGCTTATTGGTATTTATACCTATGAGTTAGAACTCCCTCCAAGTACAGGCAAAACTTACCCAGTTTTTCATATTAGTTTATTGGAACCCTACTACCTTAATACAATAGCCGGCAGATGCTTGCCAACACCCCCTCCAGTTAATCTTGAAGAATCGGAGTACCAGATTGAGAAGGTTAGGACAAGTGGGCTCAAAAAGGGACGAGTGATGTATTTAGTTTCTTAGAAAGGTTATGGTCCTGATGATGACACATGGGAACCATATAAGAACTTGAAGGATAGAGGTGCTGAACTCATTCGGAAATTCCATCTAGATAACTCTTGTAAGCCTCGGGACTCTGATGTTATTTTATAAGGATATTTCTTTTTTTCCTATTGGTAGGCATTAGGTTTTTTGAATTATCTTTATATTTTTGACACCTGTATTTCTGATGCCATAGCTTTGTCCCAGTGGTGCAATGAGACGTACGCTACCGCGTTTCGGTAGTCGTATATAAGGACTGGTCCTCAAGCCCTATCCATTGTTGTTAGTTATAATAATGAGTCTGGCTGCATAATCAATTAGATTCTTGCGGACAAGAACCTTAAGGGGGGGGGCACTGTTACGGGGTGACATCCAGCCCTACTATAGGTACTTGTGCCCTCATAGAACGACCCTAGAATATCTATACGGACTCTAGGTACACTCATAGTAGTGTGGTGCGATTGTTTCTAATATTTATCTATAAGATAATTATTAGTAATGGGTATGAACCTCGTAGGGGTAAAGAATTATTATAGATGGTTCTAACTCTTATGGAACGTCCATAGACTCTTGAGGGAGCTACGGTTTAAGTTTCAGAACAATCCGAATAACGGTTCTATAGTTATACCCAGATCAATATATACTATATGTATATATACTACTAGCTGGAAGTTATTACCCTGAACTCTTGGTGTTACCCTGAAACCTGAATTATTACCCTGAACTGCAGGAAAATAATTCGGTAAAAATAAATAAAAAAATGAAGCCATGAGGGCGTACTTTAGACCAAAGTGCGTCCGGTGACACTATAAGGGAAGCGACTTGGGGAGTAGGCCAAAGATAGGGCGAAAATAAAAGGTTCTTCGAATTTATATTTTCAAGGTCCTATCTAGGCCTACTCGACGTCCTGATTCCATTTCTGAAATCCTTTTTATGATCGGAGTAAAACTCAGGGAGTTATTAGCCTTTTAATAAGGTGTAATAAGCCCACGAGGAGGTTTACCTACTATTGGTAATGACTCTGTGAATAAGTTAGGTATCGAGATGAACTAAGATTCTATAATCTTTACTGCGATAAGACCTTACCAATAATAGTTTGTTTGTGACCCACGGTTCTCTATTCATAGAGTTATGTGTAGTTGAAAACAATTTTTCAATGGACACTAGACCCTACTAAATGAATACTGCTGGAAGCTCAAATAAATGACACTATGATACTGTTAAGGAATAACTTAATGGCATCGTCGGTTTTGGTAGGATATCGGAAGATGAGTTTAGTTGTTTCGGCTGGGTATTCGTTAATAGGGCTAGAGAGCTTTAAGTGAAGTTTTAGTATATATGTAGATATGAGATAATACTTATTGTTTAGGTTAGTAACCTGTAACAACGAGCGCAGATAGCACCTGCGTTAACAAAAGGTGTGGATAGCATAACACTTAGAATTAATTAATTCGAAAGTAACAGGTAGGGCGCACATCCCCAAAATATTTTATCAAAGAATATCTACAACCACCATGCATTATAAATAGTGCTAGTAGTTCCCGGTTGAATTTGATTCTACCATCAAGAGTATTGGAAAGCAAGAGCACCTCGAGTACACGGAGCCTACAAAGTTCTAAGTCTAGTTAACTTTACGTTCAAGTGATATAGGATTTATTTTGTATTGTAAAATAAGATCTTTTGTGAGGGACTTTAGTGGAATTGAACTTTACTGCTATAGGATTCTATTCTGTATTGTGGAATAGGTATCGTTGTAGTAGCATAAGTACGGCCGTCCTATTTGTAGTTGCAAGAGTACTATAAGTAACAATAGGGCCCCCATGACACAATCTCCTATTTACTTCTAAAGCTTTCTCTGCAAATACTTGGATTCCACTTCCTGAGTTACCCTGATCTTCATTTCCTCTTTTGGTATATTCTTTTCTATTCTGTACTTCTATCAAATCTTTTTCCTATCAGTTAATAACATTCCCTTCATTTCTAAGAAAATCCTTCAGTTTCTTTTTATCCAACTAAAATTCGTACATAGCACTACTCCTATCTCCCTTTCAAAACTATTTTTGGTCTCTTCAAAAATATTCTCTATCCCTAACCTCTCCTCTTACTTTGACACTTGCGTAAGTTATCTTATATGAGTGTCAAATCTGTTGACCTCTATTTCTATTCTATTTTTGATACTGATATAAGTTGCCTTATATAAGTATTAAATCTATTGAGCTCTCTTCCTATTCTTTTTCTCCTAAATCTTCCTCTTATTTCCTTATACCTGCTCCTCTAGTATGTGGTCCTTAGAATATTCCTAATTCTCTTTCTCTACTATCTTATACTCTTCCCCTTCATTTTCACCCTCCCTAACCTCCTCAATTTCTACTACTTCCTCCTCTTCCTCAATCTTCTTATTCTCCATTACTTCCTCCTCTTCCTCAATCTCCTCATTTTCTACTGCCTCTTCCTCTTCCTCAATCTCCTATTCTCTACTACTTTCTCCTCTTCCTTAATCTTCTTATTCTCTACTACTTTCTCTTCTTCCTCAATCTCTTTGTTCTCTACTGCTTCCTTCTCTTCCTCAATTTCCTTATTTTCCACTCCTTATCTAATAAAAAACCTCTTCAGTTAGTTTCCTGCATATATCCCATCTATTATTATACTGTCTAGCTCCTCTAGTAAATATATCCCTCAGGCTTCTCTGGTATCCCTTATTTTGTATAGGATGTTCCACCTATTTCTCAGCTTTTGTAACTACTATTTATCTAGTGTACTGTTGTATAGAAGTACTATATCCCTGACTTCTAAATCTTCTTACCTTTCCTAGTATTTTATATTAAAGAACCTCTTGTTTCTTTTTCAACTTTCATAGACATTCTTTTCTGCTCATTCCAAGTCTCTCTCTTGCCTTTCTAGCTGCCTCACTCTCACTGACAGCAAATCTTCCCTCATTCTTACCTTGTCCTAACTAACAGTAGCCTAACTTATTGTAGTAAGCTCTATGGGAACAATACAGTCTTGTCTGAATACCAACCTATAAGGAGTAAATTCCATTAATACTCTCATCGTAATCCTATCTGCCGATAAGATGAATGGTAAGTTTCCAACTCATTTTCCTACCAGTTTTGCCAACCTATCTACAATCTGCTGATATCCATGCTCAATAACCCCATTTGACTATAGATGATAAGAGGCAATACATACATTCTTGATTCTATACTACTCAATTAATAACTCGGTAAGTTTCTTGTTTTCTAGTCTATTATTATAGATGATCCTCTTAGAAATACCAAATCTAACAATCTATTAATAGATAAATCCTGTAATGCTTTCAGAGCCAGCCTTTCTGAGGGCTTTAGTTTCGACTTACCCTGACAGGTAGTCCCATATTGCCACTATCCTCATTATTCTCTCATTTGTAGGCATATATATCACATCTAATGCAACTTTTAACTAGAGTAAGTTTTCTAATATAGGGTGCAGCTCTTTAGATACTTGTATGAAAAACCTCTTCTAACACTCCTTACATATCTTCGTCTATCTTTCTACATCTCGATAGAGTCCTTTCTACCAGTACTTTAGGCTTATCTTACTATAAGTTTCCCTTTTTCTTTAGTGCCTACTCTTTTTATACAATTCCTATATTATCACTTCCTATTTCTTTCTTCTCCAAATTACCATCTTTAAAAGTATATTTCCTCACCTTCTTCTAAAAAGAAATTCCTCCTGAACTATGAACTTTAATATATAGAGTCTAAATAACTTGAATTACTTATCTATCATTTGTTCTACACACTGCAAACTACTTAAGAATTCCTTGATCCTTTTTAAATCCTCTAGTATTTCCTTCTTCTCAATATCTTTATTGGCCTCTTCTTTAACCTCATTAACTACTAAGTCCTTATCTATTTATACTTCTAGATCCTTCCCATTAGAATTATCAGAGTTATAAACTGATTTCCTTCTCCGAAACAGTCCATCAAGCCTTTTATGCTTTTTACCCTCAATATACTTAATATTAAATATGAATAGGCAAATTTAAACTAACCACCTATTTACTACGGATCTAAGAAGGTCTGAAACAGATTAATTGAGTTGATATACTAGAGTCTTCGCATCTATTTCTACTAGGAATTAAACTCTATAGAGATGTATTCTAAACTTTTTTAGTGCTTTAAAATTTAAACAGCCTTTGATGTTCTAGTTTCCCGGTATCGTATTTCCTCTCTATATCTATCTACATCTCTAACTCATATCTAGCTAGATACCTTTTATTCATACCCAATTTCTCCTGCTATAAGATCGCTCCCTAACCTACTAGCAAAAAGTCTACTGACAAAATAATCCTTCCTTTCAAGTTATAATTCAATGCCTTTAAAGCAGGAGCTTTGATCAAAGCTTTCTTTAGTATGTCCATCACCCCTTATTGCTCTTTTATCTATTCAAAATCAATATCCTTCTTACTTAAGTGAAATAAGAGCTCTGTGATTGTAGATAAATCCTTGATCTAGATTCAATAATAAACATAGAACTCTAGAAAAGCCTGCACATCTATAAGATTAATGCAAGAAGGCCAGTTTGTGATTTTCTTTATTTTTGATTCTTCTGAAGTCCTGCTTTCTTTCCCATACATATATGCCATAACCTGTAATTTTTCCATCAAGAACTCGCTTTTTAGGCCCAAAATCGTTTTACTTGCCCTTTCGATATCTGCTAATAACCTATCAATAGATATTATAGCCTCCAAAACAAACTTGTTACAGACGAGCTGTAACTACGAGAATACTTCGGAGTATTAGCAGATAACAGCGGAGGTAAGTATAAAAGCAGTTATAACTCGGGTATAGCATGGACTCGATGAGAGTAAAGCTATATGAGACTTAGAACACTGCTTGGGTCTTATTCTATTAACTATGTAAAAGCGGTGGCTTATATAGAAGCGTTGATCTGATAAATCCTTATCAGATCTAGACGACACTTCCTAAAGCAGAGTAGCAGCATTGCAGCCTAGTATTGCCTAACGGGGAAGTTCCTTCCCAATTAGGATCTACGCAGGCTGACATATATTGATTAGGCAGCCTGAACTTCAACACAGTGTAGTCAGGCTGATATACAGGAGCTGAAAACCTAATACAACTAATAACGATACATGAATAATACATATAAGAACCATATGGAATATTATAGAATAGAATGCATGTATAAGAATGCATTCAGAGGTCACATACTTCCTTGCTCCAATACCCATCCAATCCCTAGACATATTACCTGCATCTGCATGGTTGATCATGCTATATCAGTCTACAGCCGTAACTAGATATTGGGATATTTCCTAACTAGAGTAAGTTTCTTACCTGAGCCATAACATTACTCCCCGTTTTGAGGCAGCTGTCCTCAGCTGAATACAAGTCCTTCCGACCCTGGAAAAGACAAGTATTAGTAACAACTCAGGTAACCCCGGTGGCTTAGGTACTGACTATCCCAACTAATACCTCTATCCTATTTAAGGGCACCACAAAACCAGTGTACCTACATATATATACCATGGTTGTTAAAAACCAAACCTCTCGCCAAAAAACCCACAGGGAAAAGGCGATGAGTAGGAGGGTAAAAGGTACCATGTCTTCATCCATAGAACAACTTAACACAAGTTTGAATCCTCAGATATCTCTTTCATCCCGTGGCTTATTGGGGAATCTTTCTCAATACTTCCTGAGCTCCTCTAAACAGTTATCCAACTTGTCAAAGGTTTCCCATGTATTCTTATACTCGGTATACCCTACTCAACATACTCTGTACTTGACCACTCCCCTATTTCTATGTAAGTCCACTATGGATTTGACTTCGAAGACATCAGGTTCATCTTCGTCCATATCTTGTGGCTTGTCTCATCGTCTAAATAGCTTGAGGAGGGTGACATGAATAACATTGTACCATCATGTGCCTTGTGGAACTTCGAGCCTGTATACATGTGAACCAATAGCTTCAATGACCTTGTAGGGCCCTATCCACTTGTTGGTTAAAGAACGGTTATTTCCAGCTCGTATCTGTAAGTTCCGGTGGTCAACCAGTACCCAGTCATTGATAGCACACTTGCGTGCCTTCTCGAGGTCAATAGCACTACGTTTGTAGTTAATTTGCTTTAGGGTATCATGAATTTGGTTGTGCACTTGAGTCATTCGGTCTAGCTATTCTTCCGCAGTGGGGGAGGAGAATTCGTGGTCATTGGAGAGGTGAATAGTATGTGAGTCAAAGCCATAGAGACTTCGGTAAGGAGAGTATTTATGAGTAGAATGGGCAGTAGTGTTATAGGCAAACTCGGCTAAGGGTAGCCATTGTGGCCAGCGGGCTTGCCTATCATGACAGTAGATGCGGAGGTACTGCTTAAGTGTCTGGACTGCTCGTTCAGCAAGTCCATCGGTCTGAGGGTAGTAGGCAGTTGAGAGGCGGAAGGTGATATTGAACTTTTAGTTTAGCTCTTTGAGGAATCGAGAGGCAAACTGGGGACCATGGTCGGAGGTGATATATTGAGGAAGGCTATAGAGTCTCCATATCTCACTAATATAGATATCTGTAACATCGGATGCTGTCCAAGTAGTTTTGGCCGGAATATAGTGCTGTACTTTCGTAAATCGGTCCGTGATGACTAGTATTGCATTAAAGCCTTCTGACTCTGGTAGTTCACCAATGAAGTCCATTGCTATTTCCTCAAAAGGGCATTCACCTGTTGGCATCAGTACTAACTTCATTTGCCTGCTATGCCTGTCTGCTTGTGCCTTCTGACACTTAGCACATCCTGCCACATAATTCGCAATATCTTCCTACCATTTATCCCATATGAAGTTCCTTGACACTAGCTCTTGAGTACGATGTGTTCCCCAATGTCCTGCCACTTGACTATCATAGTGCTGCTTCAGCACTTCTAACCGGTACTCCGGAGGTACAACCTATAGTCCATCCTTCTTTTCCCATCCTGCAATATCTATCCCTTTTACCTCAATGTCTTCTGCATCCTCTTCATCCTTTTCCCCTAGTACTATCAGCTGTCTATCTTCGAAAAATCTGGCATCCATACCAGACTTCTCTTCCCTTGAACGTCTAGATAGGCCATCTGGCTTTCCCATCTGTGATCTAGGTCTGTAGTGAATAGTATAGATGAACTCTGACATGCGGAGGTACCAGGTAGCTTGACAGGAGTTAAGCTTCTGCTTTATATTGAAGTACTGTAACCCTTGATGGTCTGTGTAGACATTCACCTGAACACCTACTAACCAATCTCGCCATTTTCGGAAGTAATCTACAATTGCAAATAACTCTTTATTATAGATAGGCCAGTTGCATTGTGCTGCAGAGAGGGTCTTTGTATGGTACTCGACAGGGTGAAGCTGCTTTCCTCCATTGCCAATATGGTATTGTGAGTGTAAGGAAGTGGATTAGTCAGTTACCCTGAATAACCCTCTACCCTACAACTTATATAATTTCTTATGTTAACCTCAACAAGTACCCAAAACATTGGGCTGTCTGCCTTGTTGACTCATGTATTTCATATGACTCAGCCGTTGCATAACGTACGTTAACGAAGATATTACATATGTTCGGCATCCAGGGTTCAGCATTGTTATTAACAACGAACTAATAACGGGAGTATCGGAAGTATATAGATGAAAAGAATGTCAGTTGAATGGGGCACTAGGAGACATAAAGACAGTCCTATTAAGTTCGTCATTACGTGGAACCGGACAGGCGTGAGCGAAGTTGTTTGATTGTATATAAATGTTGCATTAGGGGTTTAAAACTCGGAGAAACCAGGGTATAACCAGCGCTTTGACAGCTTTGGCGATTTTATGGGCCCACTCGGTGTAGGGCCACCACCCGGAGTAGGGCCACTACCTACCATAACCCATCGGTGTCTATCCATGTCAGAGCGTTATAGCCACAAGACACGGTTTATATAGTCGCAAGGTACCGATTATCGTTACATCTATAGGTATCAAGTTTCGTACCGTTGTTGATGAAACGTCTGTCCCGAGTCTAGTCCCTTGGCGACCCTAAAACCCTCCGTATACGTGTCGTATCTCAAGATACCCTAGGTTCTCCCTTACCAAATAACCTTCAAGTCGGCACATATATCTTTGAATTTCCATGTATCAAGAACATTACATATCGAAGATGGAGTCACGGAAAAGGACCGACGATAGTGGATATACTTGGACCACAAAATGGACATTTGAACACGATCCCGCATGGCCGTGGGAATATCGTGGACCTCGTAACCGCGATATTGAACTCCCGCACCTATATATTTCATGCACAGGTGCTGCGGCTGTGTATTGCGTCCTGGAGTCCCGCGTCTCGAAGTCCATATCGCGGTACCGCACTCGTCCTGGCGTCCCACGTCTCGAAATCCCATGTCGCGGTACCGCGCTCGTCATGGTTCAAACGCAGGTATTGATAGTATTACGGAAATGACCGCATCCCCCGTACCCTGCAGATGGCAGGCCTGCGTTTCGGGACCGCGTCTGAGACCCTCATTTCGTAACGCCGCCTGTGGGTATCCACCAGCGTCGCCCTGCATCTACCATCCCGTAACCGTACTGCCGCGCCTGACCGTGTCTCTCCGCGGTCCCGCTGTTGGTTGCGGGCGTCCGGCGGCAATTGACAGTCAAACAGAAATCCAGTAATCACCGCAGCCTGCGGCGTTTCCGTTTGACTATAGCAATGACTACGGGACCGTTATGGAAACGAAAAGATCTCAGAAGATAACTGAAGATAAAAGAGGTTAAGGAATCTCGACCCATTTTTAGGGAAAATGAGAAGATTCTGAAAACTGTCCAGGGTCTGAAAACTCAAATCCACTAAAAGGAAATAACATAAAGGAAAGGATACATCCATTAATGATGACCACCTTTATATAGAGACAAAAAGGATGAAGACCAACGATGAACACTGAACATCCGAATACAACGATGAATTTCCATCCGAATAAAGAATCAACGATAACCACTATCCGAATGAACGATGAACACCATCCGAATAAACGACTGACAGTCCGAAACACGATGACATGGAGAACATGACATCCGAATGACCATCCATCAAATATGAGACCATCCATATTTGAGAAACGACTAAATCCATTCCAACTAGTCCGGAAGGAATCTATTCTTAGATTCAAGAATCCAATTTTTTTACATTACATAACATCCCCCTAATCCTATTAGACTATTCTAGACTAGACTAATCTATTCTATTCTAGAATAAGGTCAATAGAGATTAATTGTGTTATCTTATGTTCATCCTATTAATAATTATGACCTATACATTCTATCTTCTATCATAACTATTCATAAGAGAACTTGTATAATATGACTCAGTTCTTATTTCTATCAACCATACCTCACGGTTTCCGTGATTATCTAATTGGTCACCTTGAGAATATAACTAACATAGATAGAGATGAACGAACTCAGACAGGGGGAGTAAGGTATCCCCTTACTTGGACATCAATAGGAAAAGGAAGTATCTCCCAACTCAGTCTGAACTCCGTCACGTCATCGTCACGAGTCCGAGACTGAGTATGTACTAAACTTTAGTTATTGTCAATACTGAGTTGTAT
>ML121557.1:578596-605218 GCA_003788615.2 Terfezia boudieri ATCC MYA-4762 | reverse complement strand
ATTTATTATCACTGGGTGACATCCAGCCCTACCATAGGTACTTGTGCCCTCATAGAACGACCCTAGAATATCCATATGGACTCTAGGTACACTCATAGTAGTGTGGTGCAAATGTTTCTAATATTTATCTATAAGATAATTATTAGTAACGGGTATGAACTTTGGAGGGGTAAAGAATTATCATAGATAGTTCTAACTCTTATGGAACGTCCATAGGCCCTTGAGGGAGCTACGGTTTAAGTTTCAGAACAATCCAAATAACGGTTCTATAGTTATACCCAGATCAATATATACTATATGTATATATACTACTAGCTGGAAGCTATTACCCTGAACTCTTGGCATTACCCTGAAACCTGAATTATTACCCTGAACTGCAGGAAAATAATTCGGTAAAAATAAATAAAAAAATGAAGCCATGAGGGCGTACTTTAGACCAAAGTGCGTCCGGTGACACTATAAGGGAAGCGACTTGAGGAGTGGACCAAAGATAGGGCGAAAATGAAAGGTTCTCCGAATTTATATTTTCAAGGTCCTATCTAGCCCTACTCGATGCCCTAATTCCATTTCTGAAATCCTTTTTATAATCGGAGTAAAACTCATGGAGTTATCAGCCTTCTAATAAGGTGTAATAAGCCCAAGAGGAAGTTTACCTACTATTGGTAATAACTTTGTGAATAAGTTAGGTATTGAGATGAACTAAAATTCTATAATCTTCGTTTTGATAAGACCTTACTAATGATAGTTTGTTTGTGACCCACGGTTCTCTATTCATAGAGTTATGTGCAGTTGAAAATAATTTTTCAATAGATACTAGACCCTACTAAGTGAATACTACTGGAAGCTCAAATAAATGACCCTATGATACTGTTAAGGAATAACTTAATGGTATTGTCGGGTTTGGTAGTACATCAGAAGATGAGTTTAGTGGTTTCGGCTGGGTATTCGTTAATTGGGCTAGAGAGCTTTAAGCGAAGTTTTAGTGTATATGCAGACATGGGATAATACTCATTGTTTAGGTTAGTAACCTGTGACAACGGGCACAGATAGCACCTGCGTTAACAAAAGGTGTGCATAGCATAACACTTAGAATTAATTAATTCGAAAGTGACAGATAGGGCCCACGTCCCCAAAATATTTTATCAAAGAATATCTACAACCACCGTGCGTTATAAATAGTACTAGTAGTTCCCAGTTGAATTTGATTCTACCATCAAGAGTATTCAAAAAGCAAAAACACCTCGAGTACACAAAGTCTACAAAGTTCTAAGTCTAGTTAACTTTAAGTTCAAGCGATATAGGATTTATTTTGTGTTGCAAAATAAGATTTTTCGTGAGGGACTTTAGTGGAATTGAACTTTACTGCTATAGGATTCTATTCTGTGTTGTGGAATAGGTATCGTTGCAGCAGCATAAGTACGGCCGTCCTGTTTGTAGTTGCAAAAGTGCTATAAGTGACAATAGGGCCCCCGTGATAGTATGTAGTAGACGGTTCCAATTTGATTCCTTTATTCCTTGCCCAATCCTTAAAGTGAGTTGACATAAAAAGAGTGTCTCGATTAAAAACAATACAAAAAGGATATCCCATAATCAGGACTATATGAGTCTCAAAGGTAGCAGTACATTGTTCTGCTATGAAATTGTCTGAAACAGGAATAAGAAATTTGAATCCTAATTGTCTATCGACAATCGTCCAAAGTCGAGAAATACAAATAATATGATCTTCTTCAACAGGAATATTTGGATACAGGATAGAACACTTGGTAAAAACAGATGCTAACTTAAGAAAATCCATTGATATATCCATCCATGGCCTCTCTGGTACATGTAAAGGCATTACTTACCCAAGAGGTACTTTGTTGGAATACTTTGTCCCTTGACAAGTATCACAACTGCCAACATAGTCCTTAACTGCTTCTGCAAAGGACTGATATTGATATCAGTCAGTAAGGTATCTCATGGTTATTTCGATTCCCCCATGAGCTATTGCTTCATATGCTTTATTTATCACTAGTTCGAGATAGTTCTTACCTTTGATATTAAAAGTACTAGGTAAGACTAATCTCCATTATCCCTGTATATTCTTGATATACCAAAATCCATCTCTTTTCCTATGATCCTTCCCATTCACTGGTTAATCATAGTATTCCTTCCCACTTGGACATACCTTCATACACGCTTGGTATGCTGCCTTCATTCCTTCTCCTTGGTCCATCCACTGAATAATGAAGTAGTCCTTGTCATCTTCCCATCCATCACTGATGTGCTTGTCGTCGATGAGCTTGTTGAGAGTTGGCTCAATATGATAGTTGAAATCATGGATAGTAGGCTTCTTCTTCTCACAAGTGGCAGAGTTGTGTCCTGGGAGTTTACAAAAATCACAGCATTGCCTGGGATCTTTATACTTTGGCATGAGAATTGTTCGTTCGTTACTTGCTGCTCGTTTCTGGGAACGAGTGGTAACTGCTACAGTTTCGATCTGAATGGCATTTCTGCCACTCACTACTAGAGGTTGTGGAGGATTCCACGGTTGCTGAGGTACAATCAGTGCATTTTTGAGAGCTTCTTCTAGTTGGCAGTAGGTCATTACCCCATTGGATGTTTGGAAAAGCTCGACTGGTATAGGTTGAGGTGGAGGTGGAGATGGTACTATTACAGCACCTTTGGACTCTAGTTTGTTGTTTAGCTATTTAACTATAGTCCTGAGGTGTTCCTTCCTCTTTATAAGAACTGTATTCAGAAAGATACAGGTCAAGCTGCTATGTCCCTTTTCTCTGCAAATAGCACACTGAGTGATAGAAAAATATCTATTGCTCATTTAGTGAGAACTTCCATATGCTGGACAATAGTAGTCCTTGCAGTAAGACCAATGTTCCTTGCAATGTTGTAGATAATGCTCGAGAGCAGCATCCAACCTGAATGCTATTTTGATTTCAATTTCGGGAGTAGAGATATCTGGTACCATTGCCTCCACTTTTGCTTTCCCCTTGGATATTTCTTCGAGTTGTTCCTTGGTAAGAGGAATAAATCTAAGTCCAAGAACTATTAGAGGCTTACGTTCTGGTTTGGGTACACGATCATACCCTTCAAATATCTCTTCTGGAATTTCCGTGAGGGCCTCTTCTTCCGAAGAAGAGTCCTAATCCTTCATAATGTCATAATCGGTTTCCTCAGTTTCTGTCTGGTTCTCATCATCGAGGTAGGGATACGAGTAGTGGTGTCCTGCCACTTCTAATCTTCCATGACACTTGTTGTAGTCGCAGTCAACGTGCTTGAAATTGATAGCTCCGTGAGATACCATTTTGTCTGTAATAACGATTCTTTCTTGTGGAGAAACCTTCCGAGAGGTAGTTATAGTGTTGGTATAAATATAAGGAGGATAGGTAATGTTGGGAGGATCGATGTTGGTGGAGATATAATCATCCTCAGTAGTGGGAATATCCTGATATTTATACTTCCTAGATAGAGCGTCTGCTATCAAATTCTCTTTTCCTGTAGTATACTAAATAGTACAGTCAAATTCCATTAGATAATCTTGCCATCATCTGAGCTTCTGGCTAGATGGTACTTGAGTGTGGAATGTAACCAATGGTTTGTGATTGGTAAGGATTGTAAATTTGTGACCTCTCAGCTGAGCCTCGAAAAATTTTAATAAGTCAATAATTGCCAATAATTCCTTTTGTAAGGTGCGATAATTTAATTGAGCTGGATTAAATTTTCGAGAGTGGAAACAAGATGGTCTGATTTGATTTAATAGTCCTTAGCCAATCCAAGACCCCAATCCTACATTACTTGCATCACAAACTAAATATTTTGGATTAGTTGACTCATTATTCCAGGGTTTTAAAACATGTACGGAATTCATGAGTTCCTTTAGCTTTTCAAATGCTATATTATGAGTGTCTGTCCATTCCCATTTCTTCATTTCTCCCTATAGTTCTGACAATGTACTTGCGTACGAAGCTAGATCTGGAATAAAACGACTCAGATAATTGACGATTGCTAGAAAATCTCTTAAATCCTGTTTTCTCTTTAGAGTTAGAAATGTCAATATGGTGGTTCTTTTCTTTGGATCTGTATAAAGTTCTTCTGTGGTCAGTACATGACCTAGAATCTCCAATTTTGGTGTGAAAAATTGACACTTGATTTCTTTGAGATAGAACTTCTTATCCTGTAGACGCTGTAGAACCTTCTTGAGAACTTCTACGTGTTCCTCATACGTCTTAGTGAAGATTATAATATCATCAATATAAATTATTATATCTTTATAAATCATATCTTTTAATATTTCATTCATAACTCTGACCATAGTAGCTGGTGCATTCTAGTCTCCCTGTTGCATAACTCTACTTCTGTAGTACCCTCAGTAGGTTAGGAAAGTAGAATGCTTCTCTGATTCCTCATCATTTCTGACATTAAAAAATCCATCTGCTAAATCTATTTTTGACCAAAAGGATTTCTCTGCTACTAGTTCAATAAATTCATTTATATCTAGTAGGGGTGTATGGTCAGGTTCCACTGCTAGATTCCGGTCTCGACAGTCATTGACAAATCTGGCTTCTTCCGGTTTATCTCTTTTAGATATAGTAAATATAACTACCACGTTGGTGTCATTCTTGACTCGGTAGATTCTTCCTGTTTTCTCTTCCTCAGTGATTTTATCATTGATTTGCTATGTAAATCGATGTCCTGATGGTCTCCATTTCGGTAACTATGTGGCTCCTGGTTTAGGTCTGATGGTATAGTTGACCTTTCTTAAGGGCGGTAAATCCTGTGGTATTTCCTTGGGAAATAATTTGGGAAATTCCATTACTAGATTAAATTGCTTATCTAGGGATGAAACGGATGTTGAAAAGGCCTGTTCATTATCAGTATCTTCCGCATCGCTGATATTTTCCCAATTTTCGGGTTCACTATAATCTATAATTGATTCACATGATACTTCTAGGTATGCTGATCTTACACCATGTTCCATAGTGCTGGATTTCTTCCATGTGCTCAATGTAAACCTAGGAATATCTTCCGGTTAGATAGTAACTGGTTCCTGGTGTGCAGGAAGAATAGCGCAGACCTTGGAAAGAGCTGGCTCTCCCAATATCATGTCCTATTTTGACAAATACATTACATAGAAGGTACATTCTTCTATATATCCTATTCAATCTAATGTTATTGTATACGATTTTTCAATAGTTGCTTTGGAGCCCTTGATAGCTGTACCCAAAGATACCTTCTCAATATTCTTCGTAGGAATATTGTACAAGTGTACAAACTGAGAATTAATTAGGTCTCCTCCCTTCGTTTGGAGGTCTACCAGTAGAGCGGGGTGTCCATTTGCTCTAACAAAAACTTTATTGTAGTCCAGGGTCTGGACTGACAAGGGTCGTTCCTTGTTTTTATCCTTGCTGATTTTCAATGCAGGTAGGCTTAAATCCTGGGCTATAGTATGCATGAGTACTTTATTTTGACGCTTCCTGCAATCCTTGTAGGAATGACTAAGGTTCCAATACCATAAACATTTTTTATTCGTGATTAGTTGCATTTTCATTTTCTGATCCAATTTCTTGGTGATGGTGTCCCAATCTGAATCCTTACGCGTTTCGTTGTTGCTTTTATTGATAGACTTGTTGCTGGGATTAAAACCTGATTTTTGTCGATTATAATCCTGGCAAGGATTTCGATCCTTGTTGAATGATTTTTGTCGTTGCTTTTGTTGTCCACTTGGTATATGTGGTGGGGCAATATCTTTCTTTGACGCTTCATATAACTCTGCCTGGTATACCAGCTGATCATATGTCCAATCCTCTTTAATTAGAGGAATTAGAGTGGCCAACATATATGCAGGTAAATGATTTAGAAACTTCCTTCTCTTGACTTCTTCAGATATCAACTGCTTTCCGCTTTTATTGAGTAATTTAATCTGCATTTCAGTGAGCCAGTTGGTAAACTGTTTTATTCCTATATGTCGTCCGTCCTTGTATGGGGTGGCTGTTTCCTATTGCTTCCATAAAATATCCTTGCTAGTGGATGGTATCAGAAAATCTCTGAGTACCAATATAAAGCCAATGAATTTTGCGTCCTTCTCTTTATCTCTCAGATACTGATTATAAGTAACCAAAGCACTCCCCTTGTGTGGAAATCCAATAATTTCCACTACTTCTATACTTTCCAAATCAATTCCTTTGATTCTCAACTACTGCTTAACCACAGTTGCCCATACATCATAATATTGTGAGTTTTTAAATTTCTTGTCACTTCCATCCAGTTTCTCTGGTACGTCCAGTTTGATTTCTTTAAGTTTCTTTGAAACTTTATGGCTTCCGGTAGTAATCATGCCAGTAGTAGATTCCTATTGTTGATGTTCTACTGATTTGCTTCTCTGCATTATTCTGGCTGCTGGTTGACTAGCTACTGAAGATGCATTATCTGAATTAGAGCTATCATCCCCCCTATTGTCTGGTTACCTCGTCCTACTGTTTGTTGTTGTGGATGGTCCGTTCCAGTTTCTTCTTGTTCTTCTTATTGTCCCTCCTCACCTGATTTATCTGGAGAAGGGGGAGGAGGATCGGAACTTCCTGTTCCTTTTACTAATTCTTTCATAGGTTCTTTACCTTTGCCTTTATTCTTCGGAGTTCTTGCGAACCCTCCGAGCATACCTTCACTAGGATTAAACAAATCCTCCATGGTAAGTGTACTCTTTTCCAGATATGTACCACTTAGCACAAAGGTCATAATATCATCCCATTCCTTTGTAACCCAATGCGGCTCTTTTAATAGAGGCACAAGTGGTTTCCTTAATTCTTTGCTTAGAAAAGCATTCATTTCCAAATCTCTTTCCTTGAATGGATATCTTGTTGTCCAAAGATAATGTTTTATTGCCACTTCCATTAAGAGTTTGGTATCTTCTGGATGATACTCTTGAGCTATACCTAATATTTGAACAAATTTTAAAATTTTTTGCAAATTATAAGTATGCTGTGCATAGAATTCTTCTGATGCGGGTGGCAGAAGAAGACTACAGCTAACTCCATTTTGAGATTGTCCTTCATAATCCTGTTCTATATAATCTTCTTGATTTTTTATTTCTCCTTCTTTTATAAGATCTATAAATCTTGCTTTCTTAGGAGTTTGATTAACTAACTTTTGAATTTCCTCCTGTAATATAGTTAATCTCCTGGACTTCTTTGTCCTTTGGCCAGCCGCAGACGCCATTATGTCTAGTGCTGCCTATACTTGGAATTACGCTACAGTACCAATTACTGCTCCGCAACCTATTAGACCTGATTGTTTGATTCGATGGTCTAGTTACTTTTCCACTTTAGTCCCTTACTATGCTGGTGGAGTTGAGGCTGAAGATATATACAATATCCGCTCAACTGAGGATACTGTTGCCTCGATCGCTTGTGACGACGGCAAGTCTAAATGGAAGAGTACTAATACGTTTTATAGACCTAATTCCTTCGTGTCTACTATTCATGATTCTAGTGCTGAATCATCCAGCAAGAGTGTTACTTTTTCTGATTTCAATATTCAGGTAGACGATGTTGGTACTAACACTGTTGTTGCAATATCTGGGTCTGGTGAAACCGCTGTTGGAGATGGAGTGTTCTTTGAGGAGTTGGCAGTTATTGAGAAGGCGATTCGTGAGCCGTGGGATTATGACGATTGGCTCATTGAACCGATTGTTCCTCGGACTTGGAGTGCCGGTTTTTCTATAATGTACCATATTTATCGATATAGTTGTGGGACTAGTTGCTAGGAGTGCAAGTGGATTTGTCAAGTATACTGGGAAAAATATATGGAACGAGGGTGGAATTGTTTAATGTGGAATACCACTGCCCATTACAGCTCTGCTTAGCTTGCATCTAAGTCTTTCTGTTAATTTACTGCAGTTGAGAGTCTGATGTCTCGTTGAAGGAATTTGTTGTTCTAGCTAGTTGAATTCGATATCATTGATATAAAGTCTAGCTAGTTGAATTCGGGTGATTTCCTTACCTTTCCCCTTAGATTGTTCTAAAATTGCAGTGGGTGCTGTCACGGGGTGACATCCAGCCCTACCATAGGTACTTGTGCCCTCATAGAACGACCCTAGAATATCCATACGGACTCTAGGTACACTCATAGTAGTGTAGTGCAAACGTTTCTAATATTTATCCATAAGATAATTATTAGTAACGGGTATGAACCTCGGAGGGGTAAAGAATTATCACAGATAGTTCTAACTCTTATGGAACGTCCATAGACCCTTGAGGGAGCTACGGTTTAAGTTTCAGAACAATCCGAATAACGGTTCTATAGTTATACCCAGATCAATATATACTATATGTATATATACTACTAGCTGGAAGCTATTACCCTGAACTCTTGGCGTTACCGTGGAACCTGAATTATTACCCTGAACTGCAGGAAAATAATTCGGTAAAAATAAATAAAAAAATGAAGCCATGAGGGCGTACTTTAGACCAAAGTGCGTCCGGTGACACTATAAGGGAAGCGACTTGGGTAGTGGGCCAAAGATAGGGCGAAAATGAAAGGTTCTCCGAATTTATATTTTCAAGGTCCCATCTAGGCCTACTCGACGCCCTGATTCGATTTCTGAAATCCTTTTTATGATCGGAGTAAAACTCATAGAGTTATTAGCCTTTTTAATAAGGTATAATAAGCCCACGAGGATGTTTACCTACTATTGGTAATAACTCTGTAAATAAGTTACGTATCGAGATGAACTAAGATTCTATAATCTTCATTGCGATAAGACCTTACCAATAATAGTTTGTTTGTGACCCACCATTCTCTATTCCTAGAGTTATGTGCAGTTGAAAATAATTTTTCCAATGGACATTAGATCCCACTAAGTGCATACTGCCAGAAGGTCAAATAAATGACCCTATGATACCGTTAAGGAATAACTTAATGGCATCATCGGTTTTGGTAGGATATCGAAGATGAGTTTAGTTGTTTCAGCTGGGTATTCGTTAATAGGGCTAGAGAGCTTTAAACGAAGTTTTAGTATATATGCAGACAGGAGATAATACACATTGTTTAGGTTAGTAACCTGTGACAACGAGCGCAGATAGCACCTGCGTTAACAAAAGGTGTGGATGGCATAACACTTAGAATTAATTAATTCGAAAGTGACAGGTAGGGCGCAAGTCACCAAAATATTTTATCAAAGAATATTTACAACCACTACACGTTATAAATAGTCCTCGTAGTTCCCAGTTGAATTTGATTCTACTATCAAGAGTATTGGAAAGCAAGAGCACCTCGGGTACAGAAAGCCTACAAAGTTCTAAGTCTAAGTTAACTTTACGTTGAAGCGATATCAGATTTATTTTGTGTTGTGAAATAAGATCTTTCATGAGGAACTATTATAGAATTGAACTTTGCTGCTATAGGATATTATTCTGTTTTGCGGAATAGTTATCGTTGCGGCAGACAGAGTATGACCATTCTATTTTGTAGTTGCAAGAGGGCTATAAGTGATAATAGGGCCCCCGTGACATTACTTTGTAGACAAGTGATTCTCATTTGACTTTTTGAATAACATATTCGAATTGATATGTCTAACTCACCAACTCCGAGAGGGCCTCGCCAGCCTTACAAAAGTATCACCTTTCCGATGGTGACCCCACGAGCAATTATCCATAGACCCCAGAATATGCCTCTATCAGATACAGATACAGAGGAAGATCCAATAGATCAACCAATGGAGGATATTCTATCTAGATGAATGCAATCCTCTGGACTACAAAACCCAATGTATTCACCAAATGAATTGGAATCATTCCCTACAGGAATGATTCGCAGATTTGGTCTACCTTCTCAGAGACCACCACCATGAGTACCTAGTACCACATCAACCAGGTATCGAGTCCTACTATGACCTACCAGAACAAGTCGATTCCCACATATAACTCAAGAACAATATGAAGAATTATTAGCCAGAATAATTCATAATAGAATAACAGAGTTTGACTGCCAATGAGGCGAGATTACCGAGTTAACCAGGGGGTTAGGAGCACAAGCTAGTCTCCTTAGAGACCAGCAGGAGGCTCATAAGATTATCTTTGAGGGGGCAAAAGCTACTTATGAAGACTTGAAACTGTTACGATAACAAGTAACAGAAGAAGTAGCAGTATTAAAGTGGTAATCCGATGGCCAAGAAGATGCAGTTAAATGGCTAACAGTAACAATAAGCGCGGCTTTGGAAAAGCAGTGGATAGATCTCACAAAAAAACTCAAGGAGGATACTGAGATTATAATTGATGTAGCTAAACTCGAGTTTGATGCGATCAAACTTGATATAACAGGTCTGAATGCATGGGTGCAGAGGGCAATCAATTAAAAACAGGAAGATCGAATTGCAAGCTGCGAATGCAATAAGGAATTGGTGGAAGAACTTTCCCGTAGCGTCTTGACAAATAAGTGAAAAATCAAGGACCTACAACAACAACCCCCTCGATCAGTCAAAAGAACTCGATCTATTAATCCCGAAGACTCAGAGTTCATTATTCCAGGTATTCAGGGATTGATACCTCCTCCGCCCCCACCACCTGTACCTCCAGTCCCACCTCCAGTCCCACCTCCAGTTCCACCACCATTACCTCCTCTACAGTGCACACTTACAGAGCGTAAAGAACCTCGAAATCTTTCTCTACCATCTAAGTTCGATGGTATCTCTAGCAAGCTCAGAGAATTCCTAATGAAGGTTAACCATACCTTTATTCGCATGCCCCAAACCTACCAGACGTATAGTAACAAGATCTTATTTGTAGCGGATCTACTAACCAAGGGGGCCAGTACGTAGTATTGTGCTAACCAGCATAAGCAAACTCCAGATCCGAAGTCAGGAGTGATTGAGTGGGATACCTTTAATACCTTCAAGCAGGAATTTATTAACGCCCACCAGAATCAACATGAAAAGAGGGATGCAAAGGTTTCTTTACTCAAAGAATGCCAGAAGAAAGGAGAGTTAACAAAGGAGTTTATTGCTAGAGTTAGGGTTCATCAGTTGGTAGCGGAACTATCATGTGAACAGCTCTGGGAGCACCTAATTAGCATGATTCAACTTGAGACACGAGTATACATGGTCTGAGTCAGCACGGATAAGGACGTTCTTAATAAGGTACCAACAAGCTTGGAAATGTGTTTTCAGGCTATTGCGAATGCTGGGTCTCAGGTGGAATATGAGAAAGGAACAGAGGTATGTGTACAAAACCTATATAGGTTAAAGGAGCAAATGGCTATGATAAAGAAGGATATGACCTAGGCCCCTAAAACTACTGAGAAGAAATCCGATAATCTCAAGGATCAGATTACCAAGCCGAAGCAGAAGACCAAGAAGTATCAGGCTAGGTCGAAAACGCAGTCCAATACTTCCTCCACCAAAAAAGACAAGGAACCAGGCGAAGATAAAGTCACTTACTCTATACACCAGGCTCAGAAGAAGGATGGTCAGTATATTAAGTGTGGAAATAAAGAGCATATGATAAAGAACTGTACTGCAGGTTGGAAACCATTGGTAGAGAATAAAGGGAAGGGTAAGGCAAAGGAGAAAACTAAAAAAGTAGCGACAGTGTCTGTAGGAGCAGCTGTAGTAGCGCCACTTGAGGTTCAGTTTAGGCATATTATTAGTAAGGATGAGTTGGATTATGGGGAAAACTCGGATTGTTAGGGGCGCAAGCTATCTAGTACGTCGGGTCAAATAGTCTTACAGGATTAGTTTTCTATTTACGTGGTTAAGAAATGCATCTCTGTTGGCAGTTGGAAGGAGGAACATGAGGGGGAACCTATGGATATTGACCCTGTTTTGATTAGTTCTGTTTCTCGTAATTTATCTTCTTCTGCTTTTTCTTCTCTTTCTTTATCAAACAAAAACGCAAAAAAAGGGACAAAAAGAAAAGCTGATAGTGAGGTGGCTCCTCTTGTTAGCGCTCTCGAAAAAAGACTATGAAAGGTGACAGTGCCGGATATTTCTTTGGATAGAATTAAGGATCTCTCTTTGGCAGGAAAATCAGGGGCTAAGGTATTGAAGCATGAAGAATTGAAGTTTCTTATTCCTATTAATTTATCTTGGATGTATGGAGGAAATAAACGTGATCTTTCTATTAATGCTTTAGTTGATATGGGTGCGGAAGCTACAATTTTCGATTCGGATTTTATTGAACAGATGATACTGCTTTGGGTTAAGAGAGAGAACAGACTGAGATTAGAGAGCGTCAATGGCTCGATTCTTAAGAGGTCTGGTACAGTTCAGGTTCAGAACCTGAAGATAGAAGTCCCAGATGCAAGATCAGGACGAAACAAGAAATTGGACTTGGTGACAGAGGTTGCACGCCTCGAACCAGGTCTTCCACTCATTTTAGGAATGAAAAGGATTACGGAGAACTGTGATAAGTTACAAGTTACTGCTCCTTTTGAGCTCGAACTAAAGAGACTATTGGAAATTGAGGAGGTTACAGACTTCGCTGAGTTTGATGAAGTCCTTGAACAGGCTTGATATGTTGAACTGATTGAGATAGGGGAATGGGATTATCAGAAGTTCACTAATGGAGATGTACGCAAGGTTATGAAAATAACACCTACTGAAAACCTTCAAGAGCTTGCTGATCGTTTGCCAACTCAGTACAAGGATTTTGTCAAAATCTTTGGAAAGGAGTTACAATCAGCCCTTCCCTCACATGATCCTCAAGACATGATAATCGAGCTGGAAGAAGGAAAGAATCCAACATTAGGAAAGCTATACCCTCTCTCCCCCGATGAACTAGAGCTTCTTAAAGAATACCTTGATGAGATGCTTCGAACTGACAAGATAAGACCAAGCAAAAGCAGTGCTGGCGCTCCTATATTCTTTGCCAAACAACCAAGTGGCAAGCTCAGAATAGTCATAGACTATAGAGGGTTAAATGCCATAACAAAAAAAGACAAGTATCCTCTACCACTTATGACTACTCTAATGGAACAAGTTGGTACCTCACAGGTTTTCTCCAAACTCGATCTCAAGCTCAGGTTTAATCTTCTATGAATACCAGCTGGAGACAAGTGGAAAACAGTATTCAAGACTAGATATGGCCTATATGAATACACAGTAATGCCTTTTGGGCTTACCAATGCACTATCTGTTTTCCAGCGACATGTTAACAATATTCTCTCGGAATGAATTGACCAAGAAATAGTTGTATACATTGATGATATCCTCATATACACTCAAACAGAGGAAGAACATGTCGAGCTCGTCCGTTAGGTACTGCAGAAGTTAATGGAGAATAATCTTTATGTCAATATAGATAAGTATATCTTTCATGTTCAAGAAGTTGAATTCGTGGGATTTAAAGTTGGTACAAAGGGGATACAAATGGGTCAGAAGAAAGTTGAGGATATCCTTGCATGGCAGGCTCCTCAGAATGTCAAAGAAGTGCAAAGGTTTATTGGTTTTGCTAATTTCTATCGCCGGTTTATTCAAGGCTTTAGTAGTTTGGCATTGCCAATTCAGATACTAACACACAATGGGGTTCCTTGGAATTGGACACAACAGTATCAGCAGGCCTTCAATGAGCTAAAATATAGGTTTACCACTGCTCCGATACTATGCCATTATCACCCAGAGCGACCAAATATGATCGAGACGGACGCGTCTGATCTAGCTAAAGCTGGCATTCTCTCACAAAAGGAACCAGATGGTCATTGGCACCCAGTAGCGTACTATTCGAAACGCTTCATTCCAGCAAAACTTAATTACAATATCCACGATAAAGAGATGGTTGTAATTGTCAATTGTTTCTAAGAATAGAGACATTTTCTCATCCGTACACCGGAGGAGATAATTATGTATACGGATCACAAGAACCTTGAGTATTTTAATTCTACTAAGATACTCAATTAAAGGCAGGCACAATGGGTGGAAATACTAAGCTAGTTCAATTTTAGAATCAGCTACCGCCCAGGTGATAAGAATGGTAAGGCAGATGCACTTTCCTGTCACATAGATCCTGACCTTGAAGAAGGGGGGCAGAAGCAAGACCATACGATTCGGATGTTCAAACCTGGTCAAGTCCAATTGGGTACAAGTGAGGAGAGTCTAGTAACACATCGAATTATGGCAGTGAAAGCTTCACGAACCGAGGAATCAAATTGGTCAAAGGAAATACAACAGGCTGGCCTCGAAGATGATAAATGGTTAGGGATTCGGAATGCATTGAAATTTGGCAAGGAATACCCAGGTCTAGAGCACTTTGGTTTGGAGGATGACCTAGTAACCTATAAACATCACTTATATATTCCTAGCAACAACTCTCTTAAGTTGAAAGTGGCTTTCCAAAGTCATGATACTAAAGTTGTAGGACATTTCAGACGTGACAAGACCCTCAAGTTAATGAAACGAAATTACTACTGACCAAACATAGAAGATTGGGTATGAGAATATGTGTGTACATGGGATGCTTGCCAACGAAATAAGATGACTCAACACAAAAAATATGGCAAGCTCGTACCTCTTCCAATTCCCTACAGGCCATGGGAACATATTTCGATGGATTTCATTACTGATTTACCACCAGTAAAAGGGTACAATCAAATATGGGTGATTGTTGATAGGTTTACTAAGATGTCACATTTTATTCCTCTGAAGAACTGAAAGGCAAAAGAGTTGGCTGGGATATTTGTCAAGGAGGTTTGGAGACTATATAGGCTACCAAAGAGGGTAGTATCGGATAGGGATTCAGTATTTACAAGTTCGTTTTAGATGGAAGTAATGTGGTTCTTAGGAGTTGATTTGGATAAGTCCTCGGCATATCACCCCCAGACCGATGGTCAAACTGAACGAGTTAACCAGACCCTAGAGCATTATCTAAGGACGTATTGCTGTTGGGATCAGGATGACTGGGTCGAGTTATTACCATTCACCAAGTTCTGTTATAATAATACTGTCCACTCTAGTACCAAACTTACTCCTTTTTATACAGCATATGCTCAACACCCCGAGAACAACTTCCAGAACCCAACCGAAGCCTCAACCGAGTCGAACAATGCTGAGGCTGTCAAGATGGTCGAAACCTTAGACATAATGAGATTAGCAATGAGGGAAAATATGAAGGCAGCACAGGACTGGATCTCAAAATACTATAACCTTAAGGTAGCAGAGAAGGAACTGACATTCAAAGTGGGAGATTGGGTTATAGTCAACGCAAAGAATATTAAAACAAGGCGTCCGACAAAAAAGCTTGACCACAAGTTAAGAGGGAAGTTTAGAATTAAATGACTTATTGGCACTTATGCCTATAAGTTAGAACTCCCTCCAAGTACAGGCAAAACTGACCCAGTTTTTCATATCAGTTTGTTGGAACCCTACCACCTTAATACGATAGCTGGCAGACGCTCGCCAACACCTCTTCCAGTTGATCTCAAAAAATCGGAGTCCTGGATTGAGAAGATTAGGACAAGCAAGCTTAAAAAAGGACGAGTGATATATTTAGTTTCTTGGAAGGGTTATGGTCCTGATGATAACACATGAGAACCATGTGAGAACTTGAGGGATGGAGGTGCTGAACTCGTTCGGAAATTCCATCTGGATAACCCTTGTAAGCCTCAGAACCCTGATGTTATTTTATGAGAATTTTTCTTTTTTTCCTATTGGTAGGCATTAGGTTTTTTGAATTATCTTTATGTTTTTGATACCTGTATTTCTTATGGGATAGCTTTGTCCCAAGGGTGCAATGAGACATACGCTACTGTGTTTCAGTAGTCGTGTATGAGGACTGGTCCTCAAGCCCTATCCATTGTTGTTAGTTATAATACTGAGTCTAGCTGCATGATCAATTAGGTTCTTGCTGACAAGAACCTTAAGGGAGAGAGCACTATCACGGGGTGACATCCAGCCCTACCATAGGTACTTGTGCCCACATAGAAAGACCCTAGAATATCCATACGGACTCTAGGTACACTCATAGTAGTGTGGTGCAAACGTTTCTAATATTTATCTATAAGATAATTATTAGTAATGGGTATGAACCTTGGAGGGGTCAAGAATTCTTACAGATAGTTCTAACTCTTATGGAATGTCTATAGACCCTTAAGAGAGCTACGGTTTAAGTTTCAGAACAATGTGAATAACGGTTCTATAGTTATACCCAGATCAATATATACTATATGTATATATACTACTAGCTGGAAGCTATTACCCTGAACTCTTGGCATTACTCTAAAACCTGAATTATTACCCTGAACTGCTGGAAAATAATTCGGTAAAAATAAATAAAAAAATGAAGCCACAAGGGCATACTTTAGACCAAAGTGCGTCCGGTGACACTATAAGGGAAGCGACTTGGGGAGTGGGCCAAAGATAGGGCGAAAATAAAACGTTCTCCGAATTTATATTTTCAAGGTCCTATCTAGGCCTACTCGACGCCCTGATTCCATTTCTGGAATCCTTTTTATGAATAGAGTAAAACTCATGGAGGTATTAGCCTTTTTAATAAGGTATAATAAGCCTACGAGGAGGTTTACCTACTATTGGTGATAACTCTGTGAATAAGTTAGGTATTGAGATGAACTAAGATTCTATAATCTTCATTGCGATAAGACCTTACCAATGATAGTTTATTTGTGACCCACGGTTCTCTATTCCTAGAGTTATGTGCAGTTGAAAATAATTTTTCTAATGGACACTAGACCCCACTAAGTGAATACTGCCAGAAGCTCAAATAAATGACCCTATGATACCATTAAGGAATAACTTAATGGCATCGTTGGTTTTGGTAGGATATCGGAAGATGAGTTTAGTTGTTTCAGCTGGGTATTCATTAATAGGGCTAGAGAGCTTTAAGCGAAGTTTTAGTATATATGCAGACAGGGGATAATACTCATTGTTTAGATTAGTAACCTGCGACAACGAGCGCAGATAGCACCTGCGTTAACAAAAGGTGTGGATGGCATAATACTTAGAATTAATTAATTTGAAAGTGATAGGTAGGGTATACATCCCCAAAATATTTTATCAAAGAATATCTACAACCACCGTGTATTATAAATAGTGCTAGTAGTTCCCGGTTGAATTTGATTCTACTATTAAGAGTATTCGAAAGCAAGAGCACCTCGAGTACACGAAGCCTACAAAGTTCTAAGTCTAAGTTAACTTTACGTTCAAGTGATATTGGATTTATTTTGTGTTGCGAAATAAGATCTTTCGTAAGGAACTATTGTGGAATTGAACTTTACTGCTATAGGATATTATTCTGTGTTGCGGAATAGTAATCATTGCGGCAGACAGAGTACAGCCATTCTATTTTGTAGTTGTAAGAGTGCTATAAGTGATAATAGGGCGCCCATAACAAGTGCAATATAAAGTATCCCAAGGTTGATCAGGCCTTGGATGTAGAGGGTTTATTTAATAAAGATTAACTTTGGATGTTAAAAAAAATGTAATGAATGATACTAGATAGTAGTCATTCGGTACCGTTTATACAATCTATATCCGCTTGGGGACAGATGTTTATGTATGATGGTTCTGCTGAGGGATTGCCTCAGAAGGGTAGGTAGATTACTAAGAAGGGGTGTTCTGGGAGGAACAATAATATAACAGGTGTAATCTTCATTTGTGATTATGCTATCTATCTGATCGCTGCTGTTCAGGTTGTCTGAAGACTAATGGATTCCAGAGGGGATCCAGCGGCCTTTATATAGCTGTTCAGAGACCCTAATTACTAAGGAAATCCATAATAATGGTTGGCCCACCTCCCAAGGAGGGGGTGCCATACAGGAGGGTGTGGAGCCTAAGAGGGTATCCACGAAACGGCAAGTTCCATGGATTTTACTGTAGCAAATTCCATGGCAGTTGAACTACTGAATCCAGCAGTTGCTAAACGTGAACGAAGGCTAGCCCTCCGACCGTGAACGCTAGTTACATAATAATGCAATAAATATAGAAAATACAGAATATGAAATACAAGACAATAAGGTTCCTTATTACACAGTATAATGTTCGGAAGTTTGAACATATCGACCATAATCTTAGCTACCTCAAAGAACAAGGGGAGTAGTATCAACACTAATTGGATATACGATTTAGAAGAATCGAGAAGCGATTAATGGCAGTAGAGCAATATCATTAGGCTCCTCAACCAAGACACCTTCCAACTAATACAGTATAAAGGCTTGAGCAAGCAGCAGGCGGAATGATACCACCACCACCTCCTCCAGTACTACAAGCGAGACCATGAGATTCTACCCCCCCACCATACTATCCAGCAGGGTTAGGAATTTTTGAAGACAAACAGGTGGTCAGAAAAGCACCCCCTCTAAATAAATTCGAGGGAAGCAGGGAACACCTGGAGGGTTGGACGCTTCAGATGGATGACTACTTTCTCATTACTCTCACTCGGAATAAAGATTAGAAGCTTACATATATTGGGTTATGTTTGGAGGGAAAGGCACTAGACTGGTAGAAGGCTAATCAGGTTAAGTATCATACTTGGGCACAGGTTAAGGAGGCTATGGCATTATATTACAGAGATCACTATCAATCGGACTGAGCATACTATGAATTGGCAGGACTGAAGAAGACAGGACCAGTCCTTGACTACCTAACAGAGGTAGACCACCTGAATAATTATGCTAAACTATACAAGATGCAGGTCATCAATATTATTATCTCAAACCTCCCTCATGACCTCCGAGTTTCCATGGCCCACTACGAGAACCTCCGTACATATCCTGATCAATGGAGACAAAAACTCATTGAGATAGATATCATCAATACTGAATTCCAAAGCTGCAACTGCAATACCTCTCCCACCCAGCTAGTATCAAAGAAGCGTACATTTGAGGACCGGATAATGCATAAGGGTAGTGAACCTTTTTCTGCTATATCACGGGGGCTCTATTATCACTTATAGCGCTCTTGCAACTACAAAATAGAACGGCCGTACTCTGTCTCCCGCAACGATAACTATTCCGCAACATAGAATAATATACTATAGTAGTAAAGTTCAATGCCACAATGGTTCCTTACGAAAGATCTTATTTCGCAATAAAAAATAAATCCAATATCCCTTGAACGTAAAGTTAACTTAGACTTAGAACTTTGTAGGCTTTGTGTACTCGAGGTACTCTTGCTTTCGAATACTCTTGATAGTAGAATCAAATTCAACCAGGAACTACTAGCACTATTTATAATATGCGGTGGTTGTAGATATTCTTTGATAAAATATTTTGGGGATACGCACCCTACCTATCACTTTCGAATTAATTAATTCTAAGTGTTATGCCCTCCACACCTTTTGTTAATGCAGGTGCTATTTGCGCTTGTTGTAATAGGTTACTTACCTAAACAATGAGTATTATCTCATATCTATATATATACTAAAACTTCGCTTAAAGCTCTCTAGCCCTATTAATGAATACCCAGCCGAAACAACTAAACTCATCTTCCGATATCCTACCAAAAGTAACGATGCCATTAAGTTATTCCTTAACAGTATTATAGGGTCATTTATTTGAGCTTCCGGTAGTATTCACTTAGTAGGGTCTAGTATCCATTGAAAAATTATTTCAACTGCACATAACTCTATGAATAGAGAACCGTGGATCACAAACAAACTATCATTGGTAAGGTCTTATCGCAACGAAGATTATAGAATCTTAGTTCATTTCGATACCTGACTTATTCACAGAGTTATTACCAATAGTAGGTAAACCTCCTCGTAAGCTTATTACACCTTATTAAAAGGCTAATAACTCCATGAGTTTTACTCCGATCATAAAAGGGATTTCAGAAATGGAATCATGGCGTCGAGTAGGCCTAGATAGGGCCTTGAAAATATAAATTCGGAGAACTTTTTATTTTTGCGCTATCTTATGGCCTACACCCCAAGTCGCTTCCCTTATAGTATCACCGGACCCACTTTGGTCTAAAGTACGCCCTCTTGGCTTCATTTTTTTATTTATTTTTACCGAATTATTTTCCTGCAGTTCAGGGTAATAATTCAGGTTTCAGGGTAACGCCAAGAGTTCAGGGTAATAGCTTTCCAGCTAGTAGTATATATACATATAGTATATATTGATCTGGGTATAAATATAGAACCGTTATTCGGATTGTTCTAAAACTTAAACCGTAGCTCCCTCAAGGGTCTATGGACGTTCCATAAGAGTTAGAACTATCTGTGATAATTCTTTACCCCCCCGAGGTTCATACCTGTTACTAATAATTATCTCATAGATAAATATTAGAAACGTTTGCATCACACTACTATGAGTGTACCTAGAGTCCGTATGGATATTCTAGGGTCGTTCTATGAGGGCACAAGTACCTATGGTAGGGCTGGATATCACCCCATGACAGTGCCCCCCCCCTTAAGGTTCTTGTCCATAAGAACCTAATTGATTATGCATTCAGACTCATTATTATAACTAACAACAATGGATGGGGCTTGAGGACCAGTCCTCATATACAACTACTGAAACACAGTAGCGTACGTCTCATTGTACCCCTGGGACAAACCTATGGCATAAGAAATACAGGTATCAAAAACCTAAAGATAATATAAAAAACCTAATGCCTCCTAATAGGGAAAAAAGAAAAATCCTCATAAAATAAAATCAGGGTCCCGAGGCTTACGAGGGTTATCCAGATGGAATTTCTGAACGAGTTTAGTACCTCCATCCTTCAAGTTCTTATATGGTTTCCATCTGTCATCGTCAGGACCATAACCCTTCCAAGAAACTAAATATATCACTCGTCCCTTTCTGAGCTCACTTGTCCTAACCTTCTCAATCTGGTACTCCGATTCTTCAAGATCGACTGGAGGGGGTGTTGGCGAGCGTCTGCTGGCTATCATATTAAGGTGGTAGGGTTCCAACAAACTGATATGAAAAACTGGGTGAGTTTTGCCTGTACTTGGAGGGAGTTCTAACTCATAGGCATAAGTGCCAATAAGTGGTTTAATTCTAAACTTCCCTTTTAACTTGTAGTCACGCTTTTTTGTTGGACGCCTTGTTTTGATATTCTTTGCATTGACCATAACCCAATCTCCCACTTTGAAAGTCGGTTCCTTCTCTGCTACCTTAAGGTTATAGTATTTTGACATCTAGTCCTGTGCTGCCTTCATATTTTCCCTCATTGCTAATCTTATTATGTCCAAGGTTTCGACCGTCTTGACTACCTCAGGGTTGTTCAACTCGGTTGAGTCTTCGGTTGGGTTCTGGAAGTTGTTCTCGGGGTGTTGAGCATATACTACACAGAAAGGAGTGAGTTTGGTACTAGAGTGGACAGTGTTATTATAACAGAACTCGGCAAATGGTAATAACTCAACCCAGTCATCCTGATTCCAACAGCAATACGTCCATAGATAATGCTCTAGGGTCTGGTTAACTCGCTCAGTTTGACTATCGATCTGGAGGTGATATGCCGAGGACTTATCCAACTCAACTCCTAATAACTGCATTACTTCCATCCAAAATGAACTTGTAAATACTGAATCCCTATCCGATACTACCCTCTTTGGTAGCCCATGCAGTCTCCAAACCTCTTTGACGAATATCCCAGCCAACTCTTTTGCCTTCCGATTCTTCAAAGGAATAAAGTGCGACATGTTAGTAAACCTATCAACAAGCACCTATATTTGATTGTACCCTTTTACTGGTGGTAAATCAGTAATAAAATCCATCGAAATATATTCCCATGGCCTATAGGGAATTGGAAGAGGTACGAGCTTGCCATATTTCTTATATCAAGCAGTTTTATTTCGTTGGTAAGCATCGCATATATGAACATATTCTCGTACCCAATCCTCCATATTTGGCCAGTAGTAGTTTCGTTTCATTAACTCAAGGGTCTTGTCACGTCCGAAATGTCCTGCAACTTTAGCATCATGACTTTGAAAAGCCACTTTCATCTTAAGAGAGTTGTTGTCAGGAATATATAAGTGACGTTCGTAAGTTACCATATCATCCTCTAGACCAAAGTGCTCTAGCCCTGGGTACCCCTTGCCAAACTTTAACATGTTCTGAATCCTGAACCATTTATCATCCTCGAGGCCAGCCTCTTAAATTTCCTTTGACCAATTTGATTCCTCCGTCTGTAAGACTTTCACTGCTATAATTCAGCACATTACTAAACTCTCCTCACTCATACCCAGTTGGAATTGACTAGGTTTGAATATCCGAATCGTATAGTCTTGCTTCTCCCCCCCTTCTGCAAGGTTAGGATCTACCTGATGGGAAAGTGCATCTGCCTTGCCATTCTTATCACCTGGACGGTAGATGATTCTAAAATTGAACTGGCTTAGTATTTCCGCCCATCTTGCCTACCTTCGATTGAGTACCTTAGTAGAATTAAAATACTTAAGGTTCTTGTAATCCGTGTACACAATTATCTCTTCCGAGGCACCCATGAGAAAATGTCTCTATTCTTGGAAACAATTAACAATTACGACCATCTCTTTATCATGTATATCATACTTAAGTTCTGCTGGGATAAAGCATTTCGAATAATATGCTACTGGATGCCAACGACCATTCGGTTCTTTTTGAGCGAGAATACCAGCTTGAGCTAGATTAGATATATCTGTCTCAATCATTTTTGGTCGCTCTGGGTGATAATGGTATAGTATTGGAGCAGTAGTAAACCTATATTTTAGCTCATCGAAGGCCTGCTGATACTGTAGTGTCCAATTCCAAAGAACGCTATTGTGCGTTAGTGTTTGAATTGGCAATACCAAACTACTAAAGCCTTGAATAAACCAGCGATAGAAATTAGCGAAACTAATAAACTTTTGCACTTCTTTGACATTCTGAGGAGCCTGCCATGCGAGAATATCCTCGACTTTCTTCTGACCCATTTGTATCCCCTTTGTGCTAACTTTAAATCCCACAAAATCAATCTCTGGAACATGAAAGATATACTTATCTATATTGACACAAAGGTTATTCTCTATTAACTTCTGCAGTACCCAACGCACGAGCTCTACATGTTCTTCCTCTGTTTGAGTATATATGAGGATATCATCAATGTATACAACTATTCCTTGGTCAATTCATTCCGAAAGAATATTGTTAACATGTCGCTGGAAAATAGATAGCGTATTAGTAAGGCCAAAAGACATGACCGTGTATTCATATAGGCCATATCTCATCTTAAATGCTGTTTTCCACTCATCTCCTGCTGCTATTCTAAGTAGATTAAACCCGAGTTTGAAATCGAGCTTAGAGAAAACCTGTGATGTACCAACTTGTTCCATTAGAGTAGTCATAAGTGGTAGGGGATACTTGTCTTTTTTTGTTTTGGCATTGAGCCCTCTATAGTCTACAACTATTCTGAGCTTGCCACTGGGTTGTTTGGCGAAGAATATAAGAGCGCCAGCACTGCTTTTCCTCTGTTTTATCTTGCTGGTTCGGAGTATCTCATTAAGGTATTCCTTGAGAACCTCTAGTTCATTAGGAGGGAGGGAGTATAGCTTTCCTGACAGTGGATTCTTTCCTTCTTCCAACTCGATTGTCATGTCTTGAGGACCATGTGAGGGAAGGGCTGATTGTAACTCCTTTCCAAAGATTTTGACAAAATCCTTGTATTGAGTTGCCAAACGATTAGCAAGCTCTTGGAGGTTTTCAGTAGCTTTTATTTTCATAACCTTGCATACGTCTCCATTAGCAAACTTCTGATAATCCCATTCCCCTATCTCAATCAGTCCAACATATCGAGCCTGTTCAAGGACTTCATCAAACTCAGCGAAATCTGTAACCTCCTCAATTTCCAACAGTCTTTTTAGTTTGAGCCCAAAAGGAGTGGTAACTTACAACTTATCATAGTTCTCTATTATCCAATCCATTCCCAAAATGAGTGGAAGACCTGGTTTGAGGCACGCAACCTCTGTCACTAAGTCCAATTTCTTGTTTCATCCTAATCTTGTATCTGGGACTTCTATCTTCAGGTTCTGAACCTGAACTGTACCAGACCTCTTGAGAATCGAGCCGTCGGCATCCTCTAATCTTAGTCTGTTCTCCCTCTTAACCCAAGGCAGCATCATCTGTTCCACAAAATCAGAATCGAAAATTGTAGCTTCTGCACCAGTATCAACTAAAGCATTAATAGAAAAATCACGTTTATTTCCTCCATACATCCAAGATAAATTAATAGGAATAAGAAACTTCAATCCTTCATGCTTCAATACCTTAGCCCCAGATTTTGCTGCTCAAGAGAGATCCTTAATTCTATCCAAAGAAATATCCGGCACTTCTACCTTTCGTGGTCTTTTTTCGAGAGTGCCAATAAGAGAAGCTACCTCACTATCAGCTTTTCTTTTTGTCCCTTTTTTTTGCGTTTTTGTTTGATAAAGAAAGAGAAGAAAAAGCAGAAGAAGATAAATTACGAGAAACAGAACTAATTAAAACAGGGTCAATATCCATAGATTCCCCCTCATGTTCCTCCTTCCAACTGCCAACAGAGATGCCTTTCTTAACCACATAAATAGAAAACCAATCCTGCGAGACTATCTGACCCAACGTACTAGATAGCGTGTGCCCCTAACAATCTGAGTTTTCCCCATAATCCAACTCATCTTCACTAATAATATACCTAAACTGAACCTCAAGTAGTACTACAACAGCTGCTCCTGCAGACACTGTTGCTACCTTCTTAGTTTCCTTCTTTGCCTTGCCCTTGCCTTTATTCTCTACCGAGGGTTTCCACCCTACTGTACAATCTTTTATCATATGGTCCTTATTTCCGCACTTGATATACTGACTATCCTTCTTACGAGCCTGGTGCATAGAATAAGTGACCTTATCTTCACCTGATTCTTTATCTTTCTTAGTGGAGGAAGTGTTAGACTGCATTTTCGGCTTAGTATCGTATTTCTTGGTCTTCTGCTTTGGCTTAGTAATCCGATCCTTGAGGTTATTGGATTTTTTCTCCGTAGTTTTAGGGGTCTGGGTCACATCCTTCTTTATCCCAGGAGTCTGCTCCTTCAACCTATATAGGTTTTGCATACGTACCTCTCTTCCTTGAGTCTCATATTCCACCTGAGACTCATCATTTGCAATAGCTTGAAAGCATGTTTCCACACTAGCCGGTACCTTATCGAGAACGTCCTTATCCATAATGACTCGAACCATGTATGCTTGTGTCTCAGGTTGAATCGTGCTAATTAGGTGCTCCCAGAGCTGTTCACATGATAGCTCTACTACCAATTGATGAACCCTGACTCTAGCAATGAAATTCTTCGTCAACTCTCCTTTCTTCTGGTATTCTTTGAGAAGAGAAACCTTTGCATCCCTTTTTTCATACTGATTCTAGTGGGCGTTAATAAATTCTTGCTTAAAAGTATTAAAGATATCCCACTCAATCACTCCTGTCTTTGGATCTGGGGTTTGCTTATATGTAATGTAATGAATGATACTAGACAGTAGTCATTTGGTACCGTTTATACAATCTATATCCGCTTGGGGATGGATGTTTGTGTATGCCGGTTCTGCTGAGCGATTGCCTCAGAAGGGTAGGTTGATTACTAAGAGGGGTGTTCCGTGAGGAACAATAATATAACAGGTGTAATCTTCATTTATAATAATGCTATCTATCTGATCGTGGCTGTTCGGGTTGTCTGAAGACTGATGAATTCCAGAGGGGATCCAGCGGCCTTTATATAGCTGTTCAGAGACTCTAATGACTAAGGATATACATAATGATGGTTGGCCTACCTTCCGAGGAGGGTGTGCTCTATAGGAGGGTGTGGAGCCCAAGAGGGTGTCCACGAAACGGCAAGTTCCATGGAATTTACCGTGGCAAATTCCATGGCAGTTGAACTACCGAATCCGGCAGTTGCTGAAGGTGGACGAAGGCTAGCTCTTCGACCGTGAACGCTAGTTACATAATAATGCAATAAATATAGAAAATACATAATATGAAATACAAGACAATAAGCTTCCTTATTACACTTCCCCACTTAGAAGGATTTACCATATTTATAGTTTATTCTTCTACCATTCTCGCTTCCATTCTTCCCAGAACTTTATGCATTTTGAGTATGTTGGCGTTAATGTGGATTTCAATAGGGTTCGTCTGATTTAGGACTCGATCTCGTTCTTGTTGTATAAGAGCTCAAGTTTCATCTCTAGTACCAGTTCCTTGTCTTCCTCTTGTTGTTTGACGTCTCTTGAATATATCTTCTAAGCTTCCAGTTGTCCAAAAGTCTTGAAGAATCTCCTGAGTGATATCCTTGGCGTTTACCCAAGAATCATGCTTAGGAGAGTAGCTGAGCCATCTAACCTTATATTGACGTTCCCCAGTATGTGGTGCCGTTCTGAATTCTAATACTTTCTCTACTTCATAACGATCATCTTTTACAGGTCCAGGTTCTCTGGATTGTCTGTTTGGAAATTTAGATGGATCATTGTTTCGATAAAGTTTCAGCTTGCTAATATGGAAAGTATTATATATGAGATTAAGGTTAGGTTGACTTGATAAATCGAGGCTATAGTTGTTTCGTTTCCAATTAGTTGATATAATAGGAAAGGGACCTAGCCATCGTGGCTTGAGTTTGTTTGAGACATTCGATAAGTTGATATTTTCTGAGGATAACATGACTTGTTGACCAACATTAAATTTAGTCGTCATGGGTACTCATTTATTGGCTTGAG
>ML121557.1:547820-572927 GCA_003788615.2 Terfezia boudieri ATCC MYA-4762 | reverse complement strand
ATGCATTCACGGCTTATATGTATTCAAGGAATTCATGCATTCCCGGCTTATATATATTCCAGGAATTCATGCATTCATGGCTTCTATATGTTAGCTGGTTGCACTAACCCTCACAGACTATCTATGTCAGGAATTCAGGTGTTTGCAGCTTATGTATGCAAGGCTAATACATGTGTGCGCCACATATATATGATCAAATAATGCTATTGGCACGTACATAAGTCAGCATAAATTCCTGATATATAGAAGCTGCAAACACCTGAATTCATCATATGTAGAAGCCACGAATGCATGAATTCCTGAGATATATATAAGCCACGAATACATGAATTCCTTGAATATATATAAGCCGCGAATGCATGAACTGCTTGAATATATATAAGCCACGAATACATGAATTCCTTGAATATATACAAGCCGCGAATGCATGAACTGCTTGAATATATATAAGCCGTAAATGCATGAATTCCTGAGATATATATAAGCCACGAATACATGAATTCCTTCAATATATATAAGCCACGAATACATGAATTCCTGATATATATATAAGCCACGAATACATGAATTCCTTGGATATATATAAGCCGCGAATACATGAATTCCTTGAATATATATAAGCCGCGAATGCATGAACTGCTTGAATATATATAAGCCATGAAGGCATGAATTTCATATATATCTCAGGGCGGCTAATACATGGAGTAAAGATATACATCAGGTCGAGACTGGATAACCTGAACAACCTCTCGACCCGCAAAGATGTTCAGCCGAATTGGACTGTTGCCTGCATAGGCCTAGCGCAACGGTAGGTACGCAAGCACACTAGGAGGTTTATTGCCGGTCTAAGCTGGCATACCCGTAGTCTGGTTAGCATAGCCAAGCCGGTTGACAAGCGGGGTTGATCATACCCAGTTACATGGACTAGTGCCTCCAGCATACAACCAAGCCAGCCACACCAACTTACGGGAGCTACCGCTAGCATACGAGGCACACCTTTCCAGTCATGAGACTATTTCCAGTGCGCTTTCCCTCCCCAGCATCTGAATTTTCATCCGCGACACAAGTCATGAACTGTGTGTGATCTAGGTGAGAGCATTGCCAGGCCTGCTATATGTATACAATCACAGGATTTCTTTACCGTGACACTGCCATACCTCTAATATTGACCGCGCCTGGCCTTCGATATGTGCACGCATAGCAGACCAATCTCACCGCCGAACAGTTGATATGAGTAACTTCAGTTGATAGAGGTAAGAGGATTGCCAGACCTAAGATGTTTGTGTATACATAGCTAAGCTATCTCACAGGATTCTTAGCCGCGACACTGCCATACATCCAATGTTGACTACGCGTACCTCCAATATTGACCGCACCCGCGACACTGCCATACCTCCAATGTTGACCGTGCCAGGCCTGCGAGATGTACACGCATACCTCCAATATTAACTGCACCAGGCCTCCAATATATGCACACATAGCAGACCAATCCTATCACCAATCAGTTAATATAAACAACTTCAGTTGATAGAGGTAAGAGGATTGCCAGACCTAAGATGTTTGTGTACACATAGCTAACCTATCTGACAGGGTTCTTAGCCACGACACTGCCATATATCCAATGTTGACTACGCCAGGCCTGCGAGATGTGCACGCATACCTCCAATATTGACCGCACTCACGACACTGCTATACCTCCAATGTTGACCACGCCAGGCCTGCGAGATGTGCACGCATACCTCCAATATTGACCGCACCCGCGACACTGCCATACCTCCAATATTGACCCCGCCAGGCCTCCGATATGTGCACGCATACCTCTAATACTGACCGCACCAGGCCTCCAATATATGCACGCATAGAAGACCAATCTCACAATGATATGAGCAAGTTCAGTTGCTAAAGGTGAGATATTGACATGCCATTATTCACGGATTGCAGCTAATTCATTAAGACCGTCGACAGTGCCATGCCTCCACCATCGAGACAGTGCCATGCTTCCAGCGTTGAGAGAGTGCCATGCCTCCGGTGTTGAGACAGTGCCATGCCTGCGGTGTCGAGAGTGTCATGCCTCCGCCGTCGACACAGTGCCATGCCTCTGCCATCGAGACAGTGCCATGCCTCCGCCATCGAGACAGTGCCGCTCTGCCTCCACTCTCTAGGCTGGCTTGCCTCTACCATCCAGCCTGCCATGCCTCCGCCGTCTAGCCTGCCGTACCTCCGCTGCCCAGCCTCCCATGCCTCTGCTGTCGACAGTGCCTTGTCTCCACTGGCTTGGCTGGCTTGCTTCCGCTGTCAAGCATGGCATGCCTCCGCCGTCTAGCATGGCATGCCTCCGCCGCCTAGCCTTCCATGCCTCCGCCGCCCAGCCTGCCGTGAATCCATCGTCGACATTGTCATATCTGCACCCCAGGCTAGTCTAAGGTATGGTATTGTCATACTACTATCGTTCACAGACCTACGTAGGGGCCAGGCACTATGGCCAGGAGTTCGCTAGGAATATAGGGAGGTGGGGACTGGTCCGGTTTATAATATTACTGTCTCCAATTGCATTTGCTTTTATGTACATAAACATTTAGAAATACTATAGACATTTATTATACTTATTTGTGCATGCGTCCTGAATCATTGGTTCACTTCATTGAATGTAGCGTGCTGCAGTTGTAGTCTCGAACGCCCTCAGTTGTAGGAAGGCAAACACGCATCTCTTGAGGACTGAATAACAAAGACTGGTTAGAGCTTCTAGGTCCCCAGAATGGGCGGAGTTCAAGTGGCCCAACGCATCAAGGTATGCCTAAGTCGGGGCGAGGCTGTGGCCTATCTTACGCCTGGTGCATATCTTTAGGAGACACACGAGTATACATTAGTAGGCATCCAGCGATTACCTCAAGGCAAGAAGCCTTGGCGAGTAGCCGTCGGCCTACTTGGCGAGTAGCCGTCAGCCTCCTTGGCTCGGCGCGAGTAATCCAGGTAAGAGAATAGCCGACTCGGTGGCACGGGGGAAGGGGAAATAATTGGCCATCGGCGTGGGTCTTGGCGACGCAGTGCGGACAAAAATCGGCCCGCTGTGCACGCTACTTATGTCAACCCCTCTTCAACTTACTCCGGAAAGATATACCCTTTCTCTGGGATTCATCATGTGAGGAAGTCTTTGAACTCCTTAAACAAGCCTTTACTTCTGCCCCTATACTTCGTCATTTCAATCCCGACCTCGAAACTATTATCGAGACAGATGCTTCAGACTATGTTACTTCGGATATTCTCTCCCAAAAACATTCAGAGAATAGGAAACTCGTTCTTCATTCAGTTGCATTTATCTCCGAAAAAATGTCACCAGCTGAATGTAACTATAGAATCAGTGATAAGGAACTTCTTGCCATTATTTTAGCTCTTGAAAAATAGCATTTATATCTGCACCAACTTCCACGACCTTTCACGATAATCATGGACTACCATAACCTCCAGACCTTTATGACTAAGGTACTCCTCTCTCGCCGACTAGCTAGATGGGCTCAAGAATTAGCCCAATATGACTTTAAGATTATTTTTCGACCAGGAAACCAGAATGCCAAGGCTGATGCATTAACTAGACGATCTGGAGATCTTTCTGAAGAAGGGAATGAATGTGGCCATTCTATGCAAGCTTTAATACCCCCCGAAAAATTCTCCCTTTCTGCCGCTTCTATTATCAATAACGAGGATATTCGAGTCACCTTGAAAACTGATAAACTTGCTCTCAAGATAATTCACGCTCTCGAAACTAATATCAAGAAACATGCACTAGTCCCCTTATCAGAATGTAAAATCTCTGATGGACTTATCTTGGTTAATGATCTTGTTTATGTTCCTAACTCCCCCGAAATTCACCTCCGGATCCTTCGAAACTGCCATGATTACCCCGCTGCAGGACACCCTAGCCAAGCAGCTACATACGAACTTGTATCACGAGATTATTGGTGGGCAAAAATGTGCCAAACTATTGTACAATACCTCTGAAATTGTGATACATGTACTAGGATTAAACCCGCCTACCATGCCCCTTATGGTCTTCTAAAACTCCTTCAAGTACCATTTAAAAAATAGTCATCTGTTTCTCTCGATCTGGTTACAGGGCTCCCTACCTCTAATGGATTTGATACTTTACTCATAGTAGTTGACCGACTCTCAAAAATAGCTCACTATATCCCAACAACAATAGATGTCAACTCCAAGCAAATTGCAAAGCTTTTCTTTGACAATATATTCCGTCTCCATAGAATCTCTGACTCTATTGTTTCTGATCGAGGTACCCAATTTGTCTCTAAATTCACCCGCTCCCTCATGTCTCTAGTAGGAATTCAACAAAAAGTTTCTACTACTTTCTACCCCCAAACAGATGGCCAAACCGAGAGGATCAATACAATTGTAGAATAATACTTATGTGCCTACTGCAATTACCAACAAGATAACTAGTCTGAATTAATCACGATGGCGGAATTCTCATATAATAATACCCTGTCTGCTACTCTGGGAATTACGCCATTCCAAGCTATGTATGGAGAAAATCTTCGCTACTAGATTAATCCAAACCCTGCAAAGAAACTTCCAGCACCTTCTGTCATCAAGGATTATGCCGATCACCTCTCAAAACTCAATGCTCACCTCAGATTCGAAATGATCTGGGCCTAAGCAACTTATCCCGAACAAGCCAATAAATCTCGAATTCCACCCACTAAGCTAGAAATCAGTGATGAAGTATGGCTACTATGCCGATACATCAAAATAACTCGTCCCTCTACTAAGCTAGATTTTAAAAAGCTTAGTAAATTTCGAATCATCCAGAAGATCTCCTCCTATACTTATAAGCTCGACCTTCCTGCTTCCATGAAAATTCACCCCATCTTCCATATCTCTCTCCTCGAACCTGCATCAACCGACCCCTTACTAGGGCAAACTCAATCTCCACCTCCTCCGATTATTATTGAAGATGAACCTGAGTAGGAAATTGACGAGATTGTTTACTCCCGTTTCCGTGGACGTACGCTTGAATACCTTGCTTGCTGGATAGGATATGACGAGCTTACTTGGGAACCTGCTGACCTGTTCTTGAATGCATCTAGCGCTGTGAAAAAATTCCATGCTTCGTACCCATCTAAATCTCGACCTCGTACTCTACCAAAATGAGTGGACTCGGAACTCGTCATAATCCCTTTATTATCCCCGATACTGAAGAACTCGACCATGACTCGCAGGAGCTCATCCTTAGAGGAGGACCTACTGTTATGAACCAACCCTTATCTATGTCTCAAGAACCCCCAGCCCCTGTCTTGTATTGGCAACTCACGCACTTGCCGACTCATATATACTTGTGGCTCAACATGATCCTGACTTAGTATGAGTTTACCATGCTATTGCTGGCCCTTTGGTTGCTATTCCAATTCTAGTAACTCGAACCTCGATCCCAGTCCTGACCTGCATGACAACCGACCACATCCCGGAAGTCCAGATTAGGTACTACTCGCTTATTTGGGAATCTACTAGAACCTTCTAGTAGATTCATATCATGCGGAACAGAATGTTTTATCAGAACTCTATAGTTTTCTAGTTCACACATGAATCTTCTAGTTCAATCTTTGTGCTTGGTAACTTATGATTTCTAATGAGAATTATGAGTGTTGAAAGATATTGGATTCCTATAAAAGGAACCAGTTTCTCTTGTCTATTTCCTTTCTCTCTTCTTCTTCACGCAATAACTTGTTTACTACCCTGTATCTAGTTGTTCACAATATATTGATCCTCTATCTCTCAAGCATAGCTTAGACTTCCCCGTCCCTAATCTTGACCTTGTTTATGCCTACTCGTTTGGCTTTGGTCTCGTCCAAGTCCCCTCCAACCTCCGAACATGTACACCTGCTCGACCTTGTCAATCCTGCTCTTCTCCAGTACTTGAACATTTATTACCTCCCACTTAATCCTAGGATCCCTAACTACTCACAATGTACCTCACATCCTCACAAGTCTCGCTCCTCGTATTATTAGTAGTTCGGATTAGGGTTCATTACACTGCATCTCCTTCCTCAATGCTCCACCCCCCTCCTATTATCCACTCTGCTAGCACCTTCCCCCTCAAGTCCTCTACCCTCCCTTCATCCCAGAGGTGGCTGTGTGCATTCCAGTCCCCTACTAGCGCTGCATCCCCCCCCAGTACCTCTTCTCCCAACTCCCCTAGCCATCCCTTCCACTTTTCTCCCTGCAACTTTCTGCTCATATATACCCCTCCCAACCATTTCCCAAACACCTTCAACATCACCCAGTTATTCTTCTCGGAGACCACCTTGATATGCTCTGTTAACTCCCTCCTCCAATACGCCATCACTCTCCTCTCCACCTTCACTGGACTCCCTAGTACATACGCTAGATGACTCTGAGTACCCTTTCCCTCCTTCTCCCTCCATGCCTCTCCTACAAACGTAATATCCACCCCTTCCTCTCTGCACCATTCCAAGAACGTATGTGTGTTTACGTGACTACCCCCTATGTTCTGGTATGCTACCTTCATAACTTTACCAGCGAGAGGGTCCTGGAGTGGACCCTTCCCTGTCAGCTTCCCAGTTACTCTTGATTCCCATTGCTCTCTTTTCATTTCCCACTGCCCACTCCTCTTCCTCTCCTCTCTACCCTGTCGTCCCTTCTTTATTATTTCTCCTTTCCATCCACTCAAACCCTTCCTCATCTACTATCTTGATTTTCCTTTGTGCAGTCCCTGCCGGCCCTCCCTTCCTTATGATCTTGTTCACTGCCGCCCTGCTTATTGATGAGCAGTCTCTCCTCATGTGTCCTGCCCCCCCACAGTTATGGCACTCTACTCTACTCCATCTCTCTATTAGTTTCAACAGATGCCTGAACCCCCCCTGCTTCTGGGCTGTCTGTTGAACCCTCTGCTGTGGCAGCTTTTGCTCGAAGTATGCCACCTTTCTCTTCTGTCCCTCCCATACTAACCCATTCCTGATCACCTTCTTAGCCTCCTCATTATCTGCCATATCGAACATGAATCCCGTGACCCTAGCTGCTCCCCATAGCTTTGGAAATCTCTTTGCCAGCTTCACCTCCTTATTTTCTTCCTGAATAGCCTCCCCCAGTCTCTTTCTTCCTCGGGCCACCTTCATTGGTGCCGATGGGACTATTAACCTCACTGAACTCTTATCTTCCAGCCAAACATTGAGGATATCCCCCATCTTCTCAAATACTGCTACTAGTGCCTTCCCCACCTCCCCGGTAACTGCTAGTGGGTCCACTCCCTCTTTTACCTTCTTCACTTCCCATGTTGACTCATCCTCAAACTCTCCTTTTCCTACCGATGCCGTGACTGTCCATGGCGTCACTTCTTCTGTCAACCCCTTCATCTTCAGTATGTTGTTCACTTTTCTAACCACTTCCTTGAGCTCTTTCTTGCCCTTCACGTCAATTGGTTGCATGTGCCCCATTACTACCCTCACTATCTTGAACAGTTCTCCCACTACCACTTGTCTCGTCTTCCCTACTGAGCTCTCCACCGGGGACGCCATCTCCTGCTCCACTTTCCTCTTCATATCCTCTGCCTCCTTTAACTTCTGTCCCACCTCTATCAGCTCGTGAGCCTTCATCTTTGACTTATCTTTTCCTACCAGCTCTCTTATACTGGCCTCGTATGCCTCCCTCGCCTTCTTCTAGCTTTCCTTGACTGATCTTGACTACACTGCCAGCCCCTCTGCCTCTTTCTTGTTCTTCTCTTCTTCCCTCTTTCTTGCTTCTGCCTCCTTTCTCTGCCGGTCTACCTTCTTCACCTCCTCCTGCTTCCTCTTCTCCTCTTCTACTCTCCCTTTTTGTACATTCAGTGTCCTCTTCACCTGTGCTACCTGGTTCACTGTGCCTGCTCCCAGGGAGACTGCTAGTAAAGCCAGCTGCTTCTTCACCTCTGCTAACTCCTTCTCAATGCCTGCCAGCTGTCCTTTCTTTACCACCTTATTCTCCCTCTAGCACCTTTCCACTGCCGTGACCAGCTTGATAAACTCCATGTTACCCCTGGCCAATGCACTCTCTAATAAATCCTTCCAGCCCCCCTTCCCTGACTCATCTCCATCCAGTCACCAATTCCCTTCAATTACCCCTCCGCTTGCCCTGATTTGATCTCTTGCTGTCTCTATATCCCTTGCCGACCTGTAATTCCTCTCTTTCGGTTTGAGTCCAACGATCTATTCCACCACCTTCCCATTGTTTACGATGCAATGAAGGATCGACTTCACCTCCCTATTGTCCCAGATCCCACTCCACCTCATCTCCTCATCTCCCTCTCCATCCTTCCTCTCCCCTTCCATCTCTTCATCCTCCTCCTCCTCCTCCCTTACCTCCTTCTGCTCAGACCCTGGCCCCTCTACCTTTTCCCTTGTCATCTCTTCCACCTACTCTGCCGAAAGCTCCAGAACCGCATGCTTCGACTTATTCAATTCTTCCTTTCCTTCCCTCCTCCCCTTCTCCTTTCCTGATGGGGTAAATGTAATCGTAAGGGGGTTAGCCCTCGCCCATTCCTTCAGTTCCTCCCCTTCCAACCTGTTCTCCCCTGTACCTGCACTCAACTCCTCTATATCCGCCTCTATTGAGTCTGGTACCTCCACGTCATCCGCCTAGGCTATCGTCTTTTGTGTGCTCTCCCTGTTCCACTCCTTCTGGCTATCGTCAAGCTTCCATGCCAGCGGTGCCTACCCAAACAAATTCGTCGCTTCCTCTGTAAAGGCTCTGGGTACCGCTGGTTCCAGAAACCCTAGCCCCGCCTGTTCCTCCAAGTCTTTGAGAGATACCACCCCCTCTGCCCTTTTTCCTTTCCCTTTCCTCGCACTCCTCCTATTCATTGCCTCATTTTCCGACTCTCCCTCCTCTTGCTCCTCAATCCCCTCTATCTCTGCCCATTCCACTGGCATCCCTGCTGTCTGGCCCCTCTTCTTCAACTTTGGAGTCGTCAGGGTCCATGTCGCCCCCTAGAAGCCTTCTACTGTCATACCGTCTGGCCTCTTAGCCTTGACTACGATCGTGTCCTCCACTCCCCCCTCCATTTCCTTCTGTGAGTACTCGAAGTCGAACTCCTCTAGTAGCCCATTGACCGCTCCGTCCTGGATCATCACCCTCCGAGTTAAAATTTCAATTGCTCTTTCTACCGACAATCTATCTACCACCTTGATAATTTCCTCTTCCTCCCTGCTTTCTTTTTCTAACTGAGACATGTGATGTTCCCAGCTGCCGCCCCTGCTCCAGCTTTTCTTTGCCTCCTGTGAGTTTGCAATGGCCTATAAGATGGCCTACTCTCCTCTCTCCCCAAACTCTAGGACCAATCCCTATGCTATAACCTCCTCCAACATATACTGCCTCACTTTCTTCACCCCATCCTCCCTATCAAATTCCAGCAAGACCTTGCTGACCCCCTTACCCCAGTCCTTGACTGAGCCAAACAAGACACCCTTTGGGGGTGGTGCCATTATTCTAAAAGCGTCAACTCGACTGGTCTTGGTATAGATCCTAACCTTCTGTCGAATTCCCAGTTCGATAACCTGATGACTGATAAGAATGTGTAGAGTTGCCTAGGCAATGGGTACACACCCAATGGGAAGCTGCCAAATAGCCTGAAAGTGGTATGAGTAGACCAGACCAATTAAATTGGGGTGGTTGCCACGTAGGAATTTTCCGGTCGAAATCTCCTAGAATTTGGTGAAACTGATTTACCCTGGGGGATTTTGCAGTTCCTGGTTTTTCGTGAAATAAATTAGATCAAAGTGATTGTTTAAACGCAGTAATGAATTTAAGCTAAAAGCCGAAAACGGGTGCGTCCTGGTTATTAAGCTCTCGTAATCGCTCAGTCCTTGGAAGTTGTTGTCGGTGATGCACCCTATTTTGTGACCGTACAAAACAGCTGATTAAATGACCCCTTATGCTCATGATCTTTGGGTCGCTTGGGTGCTAAGGCTGAAAATAGCTAGGTAGGTAGGCTCAATTGGGGTAGAGGCCAGATTTTTCATGTGTTCCTACGCTAGGTCAGATGTGGAATAAGCCTCCCTTAGCATGCGTAAGCTCCCAAAGTCATAGGATGTTCTCTGAAACCTTGCTAGTCTCTTGCAAACTTATAGGGATAAAAGCATCATCCTCCTCCAAGTCCCATTCATTACTTAGAAGTGAATTTATGCTATCTGAATCCTCCATCTCACTGAGTGTCATAGTAATAGTGAGGGTTATGCTTGAGCCATTATCTCCTCTGTATTCATATATGACTACATCCATTGCATCACCTAGCTCCTGCTACAACTGGTGCATAGTTCGGTGTAAGAAATCTTCGAATCTTTTCTGATCCAAGTTAGCTTGATGTCTATCAATACCTCATAGGAACTATTCGATAAGAACCTTCTATTGGCTAACTCGAGGTATACTTGACGATGAAGTAGAACTGCTCTGCGGGTGATAACTAATGAGGCTACTGTGAGATTAAGGCTACTAAACACTGGCTAACACTCCCTTTAGAAACTCTTTGGCATTTCATGTGCACTCTCCTTGGTATACTTGGCAATGTACTCACTTAGTAATGTACTTACGTCATCAGCAACTAAATAGTTTGCGTCAGGTGCCTCAGATGCCTTGAACGCCCTATAGCAAAACTCAACATTGTGACGCAGTTATATTTCCTCTTATTCTCTGAACGTACAATAACCACGTCTAATGTTGTCAACGTCAGGCTTACTTTGGCTGCCCCTTTATACTTTCAATCCGACTTCTCGTGTTTTAGAACTCCTCTACTGCGTATTAACTTTGCTAACATACCTTTATTCTTTTTATCCTCCCAAACACCCTTCATCTATCATTCTCGTTGTTACGCTACTGCTGCTCTATCTCTTTCTCTCATGGTATCCATCTCCTCATCCCCCTTCTGGTGTTCGTTGTCCCATACCCTTTCTTTATAAGTTGCCAATTCTACAAAAGCCTTTCTGATAGTTCTAATCTGACACCTTGCGTTTCCATTATCTCCATCCCATGTTTGTCTTTCTGTGATTTCTAAACTGAGCCCTCGCTTTCCTAACCTGCACATTCTCCAATTGCCCTTACCGATGTTTTTAATCTGACGCCTCGCGTTTCTAACTTCCTCATTTTACAATGGCACTTCTGATGTTTCTAATTTGAAGCCTCGTGTTGCTAACTTCCCCCATCTTAGGTTTGCCTTTTGAATGTTTCTAAACCGACGTATCACGTTCATAACTTGTCTATTCTATGGTTGCCCTTCATATATTTCTAATCCGACTCGTCTCGTTCCTCAGTTGACCTTTTACTCTCCATGTGCATAAATGTTTCTCTCTTAAACCTGGTTTCCATTGTCTAATTAAAAAACATATCTTCCATAAACAAAAAGAACTCATCATCAACAGCAGACCTCCCAAAATACTAAAAAATGAAATCCAATGTGATATATTCTCTTTCCTCCCACCAAATTACATCCAGTCCTGTCCCAAGTTCCCAAGTTCCCATGATGCCATTAATGTCTAACACGTAAGAGAAATAAAGGGAAACAGAAATAAAGGGAAACAGAAATAAAAGGTAACAGAAACCTAACTTCAGAGTCGACAACACAGACAGAAATACCGCTAACAAGATAACATAACCTACGGAGATACAAACAAACTCGAAGCTGTCATAGAAAAACCCATTGTCTCCAACATCCGACTTCTTCAGTCACTTTCTCCTTCCTCCTCATCTATATCTCCTGTCTCCGCCAGTGCCTTATCAATCTCCGGGTCTAATGGTCCTGCCAATTCTACTGATAAATCTCTTAGTAGACTCCCTTCATAACGGTGTTTCTCTGCTGGTACATCCAATCTTTCATACGAGTGCTCTAGCTCCTTTCTCAATTCCACCTCATATCGTCCTTTATCTTCGACTTGTGGCACATTAACTGGTTCCACTTCTATGAGCCTTACCTGAGCTGCAATCTGACGCGCTAGGTCGGCCTTAATGTTATTCACAATAAGGTCCTGTATTGCTTTCGGATGAATCTCCCATGTATTCATTAGCCTCTCATAAGTGCCTGTTTCACGTTAGTCATGGTTTCCCTTTGTTCCTTATTATAACTTACACCAGGCGGTTTCATATTTAAACTCCTAGATGACAGGATTATAATCCCCCGTCCTCCATGCTTTCAAACTGTAATGCATAGCTGAGGCAACAAAGCATATGAAGACACCATTGATCCTATCCAGGAAACTCGGATCTCTATTTTCCTTCATCTTAGCGCCTTAGAAATACCATTGATATATAATATTAATGATCTCCTCTGCTCGAAACTGTCCCCTAAATTCCTTCTCAGCCAACAATATTAGTATATTTAGGGCCTAAAAGTGTCTGCCATCCGACCAACCTACTTCACGGCTGGTTTGCCTGCAAATAAACCGATCCCCATCTAGTAAGTGCTCAACCTGTATCTTCATTATTTCCTTTGGTAACTGGCTAATACCATACACCCTCGTGATACTTGCCCGACATTCATATATCAAATGTGCTCTTGTTCGGGAATGAATACTTTTAAGCTGTTTCAAATTAGCAATCCAACGCTACAAATCGGATTGGGTGCTATACAAAAGTATCAACTGCCTTTACTTGTTCTACCTGGTGAGGCTCTGTTTGGGCCTTGCTTCAGGCATGCTGAATTAGAAGGAGTACTTCACCCGGTGTTAACAGAGGTTTCCTGTATAACGTATAGTTGGTCACAATCTTTTGTGTGGTACTGGCAAAAGGTTGCAGAATATCAGGAATAGCCGAAAAGGCTCGCGTTCCTCTTCCAATACCTGGTGCGAGCATAGCAGTGTTAACAGAAGTTTCCACCTCCGAATCGGACTCACTGCCGTCATTCTACATCGGAATTAGCTCTCTAATCTGACCAAAGTATTACTAGGCACTTACCTCATCATCAAATATAATGTTATTTGTGAATGCCGGTGCAGTTTCAACAGGTGCCATCATTTGGAAGGCCTTCCATTTACGGCTTGCCTGCCCAGTTGAGGTAGCTTGCTGAGAGGATGATTTACGAGCTATTGCAGACGAAAAGACTTGTACAGGAGGTTTGTATAAAATTATTCCAATGCAGGGCATCTAATTCAATTATTTAAGAACAACTTGCTAATTAAATTCCTCACAAAAAAAATAAAAAATAAAAAATTCCGCACCCCCCCCCCCAAAAAAAAAGAAAAATGAACAGACCCCAGACACAGACCCTCCTCACGACACAGACCCTCCCGCGCGGCCCCCTAGTCCAACACATACCGTTCTTAAATCAGGGCTGTCCATACCTCATTGGCCACCCTCAATTCAGCATCGTGTGCTGCTTGTTCTCTCGCCCTGCATGCATTGTTATCACTTGGCAGCGGAGCAGCAGGATTTGGTCCGAGCATAGCCTGGGTTACCGCTATTCCTGCAGCGGCAGGTCCCCTCGCTAGTACTATTTCCCTGCCATTTGCTGGTCGGGGTTGGAGATCCTAGATGATCCCCCACTCTTCTGAACCTGAATCATAAATCACCTCCCCTGGGAATTTCACCTGCTCCTGCCTCTTCATGGCTCGCAGAGCTCTCTTCTGTCTTTTGATTCTCATTCTTATCTTCAGTTTCCGCTTCTCAAATCCTTCCTGTGTTCTGGGGAAGGTTCGCTTGGCGAAACCGGCCAGATTCCGACTCAATGAGTCTGAATCCTCGGCTGGGGCCATATACTCCTCCACAGCATCCAAAAAGTCCACTGCGAAGTATGGACCATCATCTGGGGGTGGACTGTCCGCTACTAGAGGTACCAAATCCGGATCCCTATATAGGATAACTTGTATCCGAATTGGTTTTGCGGAGCTTAGCTCCAGAAATGCCTGCACCTCCTCGTCGGATTGCAGACGAGTGGCAGGAGGGATCGCGTTTGGTAGATTTGGATTGTCTAGTGCCCTATAAATCGCCCGCACCTTCCTCCCAGCAGGGATCCTTTTCCGGATCTTATCGACAATCTCCAGAAGAGATGCCGATCTTAAAATAGCAACACAGTTACTTGGTGCTTCGTCCTATCTATACTCCCCACTTGCATTGTCCTGAACCTCAGCCCCCCAGGTTGGGTCAATTAGGAATAATCTGACTGGCTTTCGGAAGCCGTTGTCAGTATTCTCGTCTGCATTCCGCCCTGGTACGTTGGCGCCCCCAAACTGAACATCTGGGGCATTAGCAGCCAGGTTAGCTACTTGGGCTAATGCATGCCCACGTTCGGTATCTCGTGCTTTTTTCAGCACATCTTGCAAAATCTTGTTAAGAGCAGTCTTTGCTGCTCTTTTAATTGGTCCTGATCCATTTTGGATCAGGGCAATCCCTGATGCTGGGAGCCTCGTCTCCTGCTAGGCATATGTTTTGAATTGTGCCCACAGGGCATTACCAGCCTACCTTTTCCCTGTTATCCCATTGGTTCGAACCCACCCCTTCACTCCATTCCTCCAATTGGAGTAGTGGGGGTCATTCTCACTCCATCCCAAAAGCGCCTTTGCTTGACTAACTTCTTGTGCTGCGGATGGTATTTGGACGAACTGCGTTGGAATTTTAGATACCTCTTTTGGTAACTATGCTTTAGGGGGTACTTACGTTAGAAGATATACTATTTATTTTATGTTTAGTAGAAGTATTGTGTATTCGATGTAATGAGATACTGTAGTAGTGCTGTGATAAGAATAATTGGGATGATTTATGGATCTATGGGGGGTATTTATAGAGTTCACAGAGTTACTTGACTGGCAATAAGAAGACATGGCCAGTCACCCAAGGGAATTTTATGAATAATCTAGCTTATTTTCTCTAACAATTGACCGAAGCCTTCCGACCTTCAAAGAGGGAAGTTGTATGTATGGCATTGTTCTATGGTTGTTTCTGTTTCACCGTAGATGTTTCTACAATAACTTCCATAGATCTGTAGTTGTTTCTGTTTCACCGTAGATGTTTTTATAATAACTATAATTCTCTATGGCCTGCATAAGGCTATATAGTGAAATACAAACATCCCGGAAAGTATGAAGTACACTTAGATTCCAACTTACAAGGTTGGAGGGCTTTTGCAAGTTGTTTACATAGGTGCTACATATATCTACCTGGTTCGGCAGTATATAACAGTGAAATACAAACATCCATGGCACAATGGAATGTATACAGTACACTCAGATTCCAACCTAGGAGGTTGGAGCTTCACATACGAGGGTCTGATCAAGACTAGTATTCTTTAGTTGCTGATATAGAATCTCCATGCTTTTTTAGGTATCGCTTTTGATCACTACATTGCAAGCGCCACTGACGCTAGTGAATAACTTGAGATAATACGGTATCGAGCTGATGTACCTATGTAGTAAATGCCTTCCGACTCAGTAAGTTGGAATATCCGTGCATTGCATGGTTTCTGTTGTCCGTGGAGTTTTTCTATTTCAATACTTAGCGGTTTATGCCGCTTCCCAATTGGGTATGAGACTAGCAGTAACAAAGTCGGGACCATAGCAATGCAAGTTGGATTTGCCCTCCCCCCCTTGCGAGCCCTCTCCCAATATAAAGCTCCAATTGATTTCTTAATTCTCTTCAATCCATCTACGAGACTAGCTATCATCATGCCTTTATGTCAAACACGCCGGCAACTTATATTCCCACCACCAGAGCTATCTCCAAATAATGGTACTAATAGGTATATCCTACTTAGCTAAGCAAAGAAACCCCCTTTGGTTGAGAAAGCCCCCATTTGGAGAAAGCCTACTCTGGTTGGCATGAGAAAGCCCCTCTTTGGTTGAGAAAGCCTGCCTTCGGTTGAGAAAGCCCGATAATTTGAGCGAGAGCGAGACTATAATTGTAGCAAGAAGTCTTAGCTAATTCCCTTTTTTAGTATTAATGAAGACTCAGCGAAGTCATTAAGACGAAGCCAGCGTTATTGGATACCTCAGGATCCTCCCCTAGCACCCCTATTGGAATTAACCACTGATGTTGAGGATATGGAGATACCACCCTCGTCACCATCACCACACGGTAAGTAAGCAAAGAAACGTTTAGAGTCGGATTATCTATAACTAATAATGAATTAGAGAACTAAGAAAATATGCCACTCGCAGTACTACATGTACTGCAAACCCCTCCCGTACCTCCGCCAACCCCAGTACCTCCCCATAATCCAGTACCTCCCCATAATCCAGTGCCTCCCCCAAATCCAGTACCTCCCCCAAATCCAGTGCTTCCTCCATCCGCAAAGTTAGATCAGAGGCAGCGGATAAGACAACGGCATGCCCGTTGGGAATGTCTATGTGGATGTGGTTAGAGAGGAAGAGGCCGTCAGAGAAGGAGGATGAGGGAGGAAAGGGTTGATAATTTGGGGGGGATGAAAGGAGTTAATATCGAGGTTCATTCGGGAACTGATTCTTTTGTTCAAGTTGGCAATTGTAATTTTGTTTCAAGTGTAGACCAAACATAATAAATAAACTACAAAAGTGTTCCAACCAGTGAAGTCGGAACTTATATTCCGATATTTCGCCCCATATTGTAAAGGCGGGATTCGTATAGCTGAGGATTATGTAGCTTATGATATGCCAGAGACTTGTACTAACCAGACTAAACCACAACTTAGCTAGCTTCTAATATATTCTTTTTCTGGCCAAATTAAATGCATCATGTCGGATTGAGTCCCTTGGCAGTGTGAGCAGTACAGCGCACTCATGAAGCTTTGTGCCTTGAGTGCAAACAACATACATCTGTCTCCTATACAACCACCGACATTTCAGAATGAATAGATACAAAACCCTCTGCCAATAGTGCCCGCGATTCTATACTTCAGCTGGAGCATATTCAAATCATCTGGCGAACGTTCATCCCGAAAAAAATATGAAGGATCTTAAGGAGCCACAGTCTCAAAAGCGTCGGTTCTCCAACATCAGCGATACTGCAGAGGTGGAATATAATATAGTAGAAGTCAATTTTACAGATATTATTTCTGCCGATGTTAATTACTACTCTGATTCATGTCATAGCGAGGGTTCTGATAAGGAGGCTCGATTCTTTTCAGTTGAACCAGAATCCGACGAAGGAAGTCAGGAAATTGATGCAATCAACTATCCATGTGCAGGCAACCCTATACGTCAACATGTATTTCCTGAGGAAGACCAGAACTTCAATTTGTTTGCTCCATTCCGCACCCCAATTGATTATCGACTGGCACGCTTTTTCAATTCCATAAAGACCTCACAGGCAAAGATCGACCAGTTTTTCAAAGATAACCTTTTGAAAGGCCTTAATCCGACGCATTAGGTTCAATTTCGATCAGTATATACAATGTATAAGCTGATCGATACGGTGGCAAATGAACCTTCTGGGCACTCAGGAACAGTGAACTACCCATTACTCAAAGGGGTGGCCTTTTATTATCGGAATATTATTGCAGCAGTGAAGTACCTTCTACGCCAAAAGGTTTATGCCAGTGAGATGGCCTGGGGGCCTTGGCAAGAATACGACAAGGAAGGGAACAGGGTATATAGTGAAATCTATGCTGCAAAGTGGTGGGAAGAAACTCAGGTAAACAATTCGCATGTGCCATGTCGGATATCCAACTAACTGGAATTGATAGGCTTTGCTACCAGAAGGCGGGACACTTGTTCCGATTTTACTAGCATCAGATGAAACTCACCTAACGAATTTCTCCGGAAACAAAAGGTTATGGCCTGTTTATATAAGTATAGGCAATATCGGAAGCTCCATACACAATACACATATGATGCATGCCTGGATACCAATTGCACTGCTACCGATTGGGCCAAAACGAATTACCAAAATACCTGAGTATTCGGTAGAAACACAAGAAATTCGGGTATTGCAAACTATACATGATGTTTTGGCGCATTTGCTGAATCCCCTATCAGATGCGAGATGTCAGAAAGGCTACGAGATAGTTTGTGCTGATAGAAACGTATGCTTATACTTTCCTAAACTCTTTTGTTGGCTCGCTGACCATATGGAAAATACTACAATCCATGGTATTGCAAATAACCGCTGCCCTTTTTGCACAATCCCGACCGAGAAGCTTGGTAAGTATATAACAAGTGGTTATCCAGCTCATTCACATCAAAATTATACTGCAGCATACAAAGAATCCGACACTGTCAGTTTGAAAGCAAACAGCATTAAAAATATCAAAAATGCCTTGTTAGCGTGCGCAGCGGGCCGATTTTTGCCCGCGCTGCGTCGCCAAGACCCGCGCCGACGGCCAATTATTTCCCCTTGCCCCGCGCCGCCGAGTCGGCTATTCTCTTACCTGGATTACTCGCACCGAGCCAAGGAGGCCGACGGCTACTCACCAAGGCTTCTTGCCTTGAGGTAATTGCTGGATGCCTACTAACGTATACTCGCGTGTCTCCCAAAGACACGCACCAGGTGCAAGATAGACTACAGCCTCGCCCCGACTTAGGCATACCTTGATGTGTTGGACCACTTGAACCCCGCCCATTCTGGGGACCTAGAAGCTCTAACCCGTCTTTGTTATTCAGTCCTCAAGAGATGCGTGTTTGCCTTCCTACAACTGAGGGCGTTCGAGACTACAACTGCGGCACGCTACGTTGAATGAAGTGAACCAATGATTCAGGACGCATGCGCAAATAAGTATAATAAATGTCTATAGTATTTCTAAATATTTATGTACATAAAAGCAAATGCAATTGGAGACAGTAATATCATAAACCGGACCAGTCCCCACCTCCCTATGTTCCTAGTGAACTCCTGGCCATAGTGCCTGGCCCCTACATAGGTCTGTGAACGATAGTAGTATAACAATACCATACCTTAGACTAGCCTGGTGCGCAGATATGACAATGTCGACGACGGATTTATGGCAGGCTGGGCGGCGGAGGCATGGAAGACTAGGCGGCGGAGGCATGCCATGCTGGACGGCGGAGGCATGCCATACTTGACAGCGGAAGCAAGGCAGCCAAGACAGTAGAGACAAGGCACTATCGACAGCAGAGGCATGGGAGACTGGGCAGGGGAGGTACAGCAGGCTGGACGGGGGAGGCATGGCAGGCTGGACGGTGGAGGCAAGCCAGCCTAGAGAGCGGAGGCAGAGCGGCACTGTCTCGACGGCAGAGGCATGGCACTGTCTCGACGGCGGAGGCATGGCACTGTGTCGACGGCGGAGGCATGACACTCTCGACACTACAGGCATGGCACTGTCTCGACACCGGAGGCATGGCACTCTCTCAACGTCGGAGGCATAGCACTGTCTCGACGGTGGAGGCATAGCACTGTCGATGGTCTTAATGAATTAGCTGTAATCCGTGAATAACGGCATGTCAATATCTCACCTTTAGCAACTGAACTTGCTCATATCATTGTGAGATTGGTCTTCTATGCGTGCATATATTGGAGGCCTGGTGCGGTCAGTATTAGAGGTATGCGTGCACATATCGGAGGCCTGGCGCGGTCAATATTGGAGGTATGGCAGTGTCATGGGTGCAGTCAATATTGGAGGTACGCGTGCACATCTCGCAGGCCTGGCATGGTCAACATTGGAGGTATGGCAGTGTCGTGGGTGCGGTCAATATTGGAGGTATGCGTGCACATCTCGCAGGCCTGGCGTGGTCAACATTGGATGTATGGCAGTGTCATGGCTAAGAACCCTGTGAGATAGGTTAGCTATGTGTACACAAACATCTTAGGTCTGGCAATCCTCTCACCTCTATCAACTAAAGTTGTTCATATTAACTGATCGGTGGTAGGATTGGTCTGCTATGTGTGCACATATTGGAGGCCTAGTGCGGTTAATATTGGAGGTATGCGTGCACATCTCGCAGGCCTGGCACGGTCAACATTAGAGGTATGGCAGTGTCGCGGGTGCGGTCAATATTGGAGGTACACGTGGTCAACATTGGATGTATGGCAGTGTTGTGGCTAAGAACTCTGTGAGATAGGTTAGCTATGTGTGCACAAACATCTTAGGTCTGGTAATCCTCTTACCTCTATCAACTGAAGTTACTCATATCAACTGTTCGGTGGTGAGATTGGTCTGCTATACGTGCACATATCGAAGGCCAGGCGCAGTCAATATTGGAGGTATGGCAGTGTCGCGGTAAAGAAATCCTGTGATTGTACACATATAGCAGACCTGGCAATGCTCTCACCTAGATCGCACACAGTTCATGACTTGTGTCGCGGATGAAAATTCAGATGCTGGGAAGGGAGAGCGCACTGGAAATAGTCTCATGACTAGAAAGGTGTGCCTCGTATGCCAGCGGTAGCTCCCGTAAGTTGGTGTGGCTGGCTTGGTTGCATGCTGGAGGCGCTAGTCCATGTAACTGGGTATGATCAACCCCGCTTGTCAACCGGCTCGGCTATGCTAACCAGACTACGAGTATGCCAGCTTAGACCGGCAATAAACCTGCTAGTATACTTGCGCACCTACCATTGCGCTAGGCCTGTGCAGGCAACAGTCCAATTGGGCTGAACATCTTTGCAGGTCGAGAGGTTGTTCAGGTCATCCAGTCTCGACCTGATGTATGTCTTTACTCCATGTATTAGCCGCCTTAAGATATATATGAAATTCATGCCTTCATGGCTTATATATATTCAAGCAGTTCATGCATTCGCGGCTTATATATATTCAAGGAATTCATACATTCGCAGCTTATATATATCCAAGGAATTCATGTATTCGTGGCTTATATATATATCAGGAATTCATGTATTCGTGGCTTATATATATTCAAGGAATTCATGTATTCGTAGCTTATATATATTTCAGGAATTCATGCATTCGCAGCTTATATATATTCAAGCAGTTCATACATTCACGGCTTGTATATATTCAAGGAATTCATGTATTCGTTGCTTATATATATTCAAGCAGTTCATGCATTCACGGCTTATATGTATTCAAGGAATTCATGCATTCGCGGCTTATATATATTCCAGGAATTCATGCATTTGTGGCTTCTATATGTTAGCTGGTTGCACTAACCCTCATAGACTATCTATGTCAAGAATTCAGGTGTTTGCAGCTTATGTATGCGAGGCTAATACATGTGTACGCCATATATATGTGATCAAATAGTGCTCTTGGTACGTACACAAGTCAGTATGAATTCCTGATATATAGAAGCTGCAAACACCTGAATTCATCATATGTAGAAGCCGCGAATGCATGAATTCCTGAGATATATATAAGGCACGAATACATGAATTCCTTGAATATATATAAGCCGCGAATGCATGAACTGCTTGAATATATATAAGCCATGAATACATGAATTCCTTGAATATATACAAGCCACGAATGCATGAACTGCTTAAATATATATAAGCCGCAAATGCATGAATTCCTGAGATATATATAAGTCACGAATACATGAATTCCTTGAATATATATAAGCCACGAATACATGAATTCCTGATATATATATAAGCCACGAATACATGAATTCCTTGGATATATATAAGCTGCGATTGCATGAATTCCTTGAATATATATAAGCCACGAATGCATGAACTGCTTGAATATATATAAGCCATGAAGGCATGAATTTCATATATATCTCAGGGTGGCCAATACATGGAGTAAAGACATACATCAGGTCGAGACTGGATGACCTGAACAACCTCTCGACCCACAAAGATGTTCAGCCGAATTGGACTGTTGCCTGCATAGGCCTAGTGCAATGGTAGGTGCACAAGCACACTAGTAGGTTTATTGCCGGTCTAAGCTGGCATACCCGTAGTCTGGTTAGCATAGCCTAGCCGGTTGACAAGTGGGGTTGATCATACCCAGTTACATGGACTAGCGCCTCCAGCATGCAACCAAGCCAGCCACACCAACTTACGGGAGCTACCGCTGGCATACGAGGCACACCTTTCCAGTCATGAGACTATTTCCAGTGCACTCTCCCTCTTCAGCATCTGAATTTTCATCCGCGACACAAGTCATGAACTGTATGTGATCTAGGTGAGAGCATTGCCAGGCCTGCTATATGTGTACAATCACAGGATTTCTTTACCGCGACACTGCCATACCTCCAATATTGACCACGCCTGGCCTTCGATATGTGCATGCATAGCAGACCAATCTCACCACCGAACAGTTGATATGAGTAACTTCAGTTGATAGAGGTGAGAGGATTGCCAGAACTAAGATGTTTGTGTACACATAGCTAAGCTATCTCACAGGGTTCTTAGCTGCGACACTGCCATACATCTAATGTTGACCACGCGTACCTCCAATATTGACCGCACCCGCAACACTGCCATACCTCTAATGTTGACCGCACCAGGCCTGCGAGATGTGCACGCATACCTCCAATATTAACCGCACCAGGCCTCCAATATATGCACACATAGCAGACCAATCCTACCACCGATCAGGTAATATGAACAACTTCAGTTGATAGAGGTGAGAGGATTGCCAGACCTAAGATGTTTGTGTACACATAGCTAACCTATCTCACAGGGTTCTTAGCCGTGGTACTGCCATACATCCAATGTTGACCACGCCAGGCCTGCGAGATGTGCACACATACCTCCAATATTGACCGCACCCACGACACTGCCATACCTCCAATGTTGACCACGCCAGGCCTGCGATATGTGCACGTATACCTCTAATACTGACCGCACCAGGCCTCCAATATATGCACGCATAGCAGACCAATCTCACCACCGATCAGTAATATGAGCAAGTTCAGTTGCTAAAGGTGAGATCATTGCCATGCCTAATATATGTTTACGTATTGCTAAGCTATTTCAGGGTTCTTAGACCGTCGACAGTGCCATGCCTCCACCATGTTGACCGTGCCATGCCTCCGGCATTGAGATAGTGCACGCATGCCTCCGGTGTTGAGACAGTGCCATGCCTGCTAGTGTACGCATAGTGTCATGCCATCCGCCGTCGACACAGTGCCATGCCTCCGCCGTCGAGATAGTGCCATGCCTCTGCCGTCGAGACAGTGCCGCTGCTCCTCTCGGCCTCTGCCTCCGCTCTCTAGGCTGGCTTGCCTCCACCGTCCAGCCTGCCATGCCTCCGCCCGTCCAGCCTGCCGTACCTCCGCTGCCCAGTCTCCCATGCCTCTGCTGTCGACAGTGCCTTGCCTCCACTTCTTGGCTGGCTTGCTTCCGCTGTCAAGCATGCCATGCCTCCACCGTCCAGCCTGCCATGCCTCCGCCGTCCAGCCTGCCGTACCTCCGCTGCCCAGCCTCCCATGCCTCTGCTGTCGACAGTGCCATGCCTCCACTGTCTTAGCTGGCTTGCTTCCGCCGTCAAGCATGCTATGTCTCCGCCGCCTAGCCTGCCGTGAATCCGTCGTCGACATTGTCATATCTGCACGCCAGGCTAGTCTAAGGTGTAGTATTGTTATACTACTATCGTTCACTGACCTACGTAGGGGCCAGGCACTAGGGCCAGGAGTTCGCTAGGGATATAGGGAGGTGGGGACCAGTCCAGTTTATGATATTACTGTCTCCACTAGCATTTGCTTTTATATCCATAAACATTTAGAGAATACTATAGACATTTATTATACTTATTTGCGCATGCGTCCTGAATCATTGGTTCACTTCATTCAACGTAGCGTGCCGCAGTTGTAGTCTCGAACACCCTCAGTTGTAGGAAGGCAAACACGAATCTCTTGAGGACTGAATAACAAAGATGGGGGTTAGAGCTTCTAGGTCCCCAGAATGGGCGGGGTTCAAGTAGCCCAACGCATCAAGGTATGCCTAAGTCGGGACGAGGCTGTGGCCCATCTTGCACCTGGTGAGTATCCTTGGGAGACACAAGAGTATAGGTTAGTAGGCTTCCGGCGATTTCCCCAAGCAAGGCAAAAGGCTTGGCGATGCGCCGGTCGATCACCGAGTAGCCGGCGAGTTGGCGCGAGTCGGCTTATACACGATAGGTGCTGGCCCGAGTCGGCCTCTGAGTAGGTAAAAAGATAGCAGAACTCGCGCCGATATAAGGGTACTTCGTTCCTAGCGGAAGAACATACACCGTATAACCGGGGAGTCAAGAGCTCAAGGGCAGTCACTGGTCAGAGAAATCGACAAAAGATTGTATCAAGGCTTCTTAGGATAATAAAAAAAATCTTCGCTTCGTTATTTCACAAAAAACCCCTCAATTCTCTCTCTTTTCTCATCCCCTATATCCCCCCCAAAAGGATTGCGTTCACCCACTTTTTTAATGTCATAACAACATCCTCGCTAATGATGAATACTAACAAAACAAGAACTTTTTCCTAGACAGTCTCATCCCAAAACACGTATTCCCTTTTTCACATGTATCAAAACTTTGCTAGCATAACGAGAGACATTCTAGAGCCTTCCTTTTCCATTACCCACATATCCTCCGATCGGCTGTCCAAGACCGCATGTTTCCTGCTCGGCTATCAAAGTCCTTATCACATCATTCTTGTACTTGACATCCGAACAAGCCTCGGCTGGTATCTGACACTCGAACAAGGCTGTTCGACTGTCAAATCTTCGTATATCGTATCCGACACTCGAACAAGGCTGTTCGACTGTCAAATCTTCGTATATCGTATCTGACACTCGAACAAGGCTGTTCGACTGTCAAATGACGTATATCGTCATCCGACACTCGAACAAGGCTGTTCGAGTGTCAAATCTAAAACGAGCAAATTCCTAAAACCAACGCCATATATTCAAATAACTCAAGAATAAAGCTAGCAGAACTAGAAAAACACTAAAAAAAAAAAAACTTCTCGCTACCTTCATATCCGACCCCCCTAACAAAAGTTGACGTCCCCGTCAACACAACCTTCCTACCTTTTGATCAACTGAATCAACAACAACAAAATCATAATCCCAAATACACGCACTGCAGCCAATGAATTCCGGAAAATAAAAATAAAAATAAAAAATAAAAAAAATAAAAAAATCCAAAACACACTACATCCCACATACCCGTAAAACACCATAAAACAAATATAAAAAAAATAACCCATATCCCAAAAAAAAACAAATAACAATGCACTAGATCCCATATAAGAACAAAAAAAAAAAAAAAAAAAAAAAAAAAAATAAAAAAGACCCCAAAAAAAATAAAAAAAA